>OZ010608.1:24552691-24667691 GCA_963932145.1 Acanthosepion lycidas | reverse complement strand
AAACGTCGTTATTGATGCATAAACTTAAATTAAGGAGTGGAAGGTAAATACATTTGACCAGTAAAAGTAGTGATACCAATTTGGCTAGTTGAAGCTGGTTTGATAAAACTTCTTCCCACTCAGCATATATTATGAAAAGATGTTTAACCCTGCTCTTTGGTTGTTTATGTAAGATACTATTCTTAGCCACACCCAGGGCCTCTGCTTACCTTGTATTTATTCAAAAAATACCTACTATCGCCTTTTCCTTGTAGAGTGGTTTTTTTTTTAGATCTTAGAACAATGTCATTGAAAGCATCTACATGAGGGAAAGATTCAGTACACCCCCACACATGCAATCTATCTATCCATCTATCTATCTATCACAGTCTGTTCATATCTATCTATCTATCTATCTATCTATCAGTCTGTTCATATCTATCTATCTATCACAGTCTGTTCATATCTATCTATCTATCTATCTATCAGTCTGTTCATATCTATCTATCTATCACAGTCTGTTCATATCTATCTATCTATCACAGTCTGTTCATATCTATCTATCTATCACAGTCTGTTCATATCTATCTATCTATCACAGTCTGTTCATATCTATCTATCTATCTATCTATCTATCTATCTATCTATCTATCTATCTATCTATCTATCTATCTATCACAGTCTGTTCATATCTATCTATCTATCTATCACAGTCTGTTCATATCTATCTATCTATCTATCACAGTCTGTTCATATCTATCTATCTATCTATCTATCTATCTATCTATCTATCTATCTATCTATCTATCACAGTCTGTTCATATCTATCTATCTATCTCCTTATATATATATATATATATATATATATATATATATATATATATATACTGGACCAATTTTAAATGTGAATTAAGTTTCAGCATCTAATGATTTTTTTCTTTTTCTTTCAGATTTAACAACTTAAGTCTTTGGAAATTTCAATCATGGAAAGATTAACAATCAAACAACGTGTTAAAGTTATTGAAGCCCATTATGAAAATGGATGTTGAAATTTATAAATATACGGCCCAATGATTCTGATAGCAGAAAATACACACCAAACAGTGACCTTTCGTGGATGCAGTGGCTTTTCAACAATCTTCCTTGGATTTTCATCAGCCCAAATGCGACAATTCCGATTATTAACGAATCCACCAAGATGAAAATGGGTTTCATCACTAAAGAGGATTTTTTGCAAAAAATCTTCATCAGCTTTTCTTTGCTCTTGCAACTGAATTTTGGAAGTGTGTAGAGACAAATCTTTTGCCAAAATTCAATGTAACGTTGAATGCAATATTTTCAGCTGAATGTCATAAATATGCACGCAATAGTGTTTTTACGTCTGACACCGATCCAGTTTGTTTGAATTTGCAAACAATTTTTCCAATTGAACTCTCAGTTGGTCAATTATGTTGACTAAAAAAATTGCGAAGTGCACGAAATGCATTTCTGTTTAAATGTCCATTATATATATATTTTATTTTTAATTTATTTTGTATAAACGTTATTATTGATGGATACTCATATTCAAGTAGAAGCTCTGTTTTTAATTAAACAGTATTTTGTATTCAACTACATCTACCATCCTAAATGTATCTAAAGATGATGGGATAAAATGGAAAAGCTTATAAATGATACATTTTGCCAACATCTGATGATTTCAGCTTCGAGAGCCAGTGTGTACTAGCCCCAAACCTACTGACCAGGGGGCAATCATGAATGGCGGCCTCAAGCAGTGCTTTGTAACCCTCATTATCTTATCAATATTTGCTTTTTTCAATATACATTTATATATATTACAAATTGGGCCCCTTAAGGCGGTGTAATGGTTAGCAAGCTTGTCTCGCTAGAACAATTACGACTGAGTAGGGAGTTCAATCCTCATTGGGTGCCCCATACTTTCGGCCTTGTGCCATATCTAAGCTATACTTGGAAAATCACTATATACATTACAAATTAAACTAAGTATAACTGACTATTAAAGGATGAAAAATTTTTGCAGATTTTGACATCATTCTGGGGTCTTATTGTTCATCCAAATCCATTAATTTACTTTGCCCTTGCTAAGTCCCCCCCAAAAACACTTTATAAAATTCACTATGTTTTATCCATAATGTTGAATGAGTTAAGGTTATTCAACATTTTAACAAGAAACATTTCCCATTGATGCTAAAAATTACATTTAGATGCATTGTATTTATTTTGAACTTTTCTAGTTGAATTGTTCACTTATATTGCATAAAATTTGTATTTTATATAATTTAAGATGTAGTAGAGTGGGGTGTCTCATATCATAGATTTGGTGGTGGAGAGTACAAGGCTTGGTGGTGTGGGTGGAGGGAGCACAAGGTTTGGTGGGAGGAGTACAAGATGTTTTTGGGGAAAAACAAGATTCAGTGATGGGGGAACACAAGATTTGGTGGTGGGAAGCTCAAGACCGTTGCATTGGCCCTGTCAGCTTCTTCAGGTTGAAAGAAAATACAAAACTGTATGTAAGAAAAATACATTGGTATTTTTAAAAATAATCAGAGCAATGAATGAAATTTTTAATGGTAAGTGAAGCAATAAATTGATATATATATATATATATATATATGAATGAAAAGGCAAGAGGGAGACTATACTTAGTTTAGCCAAAGTGTTTCATCATTCAATGGACTTTATCAAGGCAAATGTGATAGTTTAATTTACCAACAAGTATATATTTGACAGTTATTCAAAATTTCCAAATTCAAGAATGCTTATAAATATTCAGCAAATTAACTGAAAAGATTTAGGTGTTAGATCCTAGATTATGTCATATAGCATCTTCAAATAGAAAATTTTTAAATTTAAAGATGCTCAATAACAGAATGAAAATCCTTGAGAGTGATGCCATCGAATATTATCAAAACATCAGTCTGCGCCCCGTTTTTTTTTTATCAATCTCACCTTTCCTGAATGAATTACGACTTTCCCAAGACAACATAGACAACAAATGTGCTGATAAAATCAAAGGAAAATGGCTGAATCCATCATTTCAACTTTTGGAGATATAGAATAAAAATTTCCATCTCATATTTTAATACAAAAAACAATTTTTTCTTTTTTTTTTTTTTCTTTTTTGATTATACTGAATGGCATATTTTAAGGTCTAAATGCCTAGACATTTTAGTTAAAAGAAAGTGGAGAGCCATGATCGCCTACACCCCAAAGGAAAATGACATTGCCAAATGTCTTGTAACTTTCTATAGTCTTAATTGTTAATAGGAGGTGAGTGTACCCTAACAGTAAATGGAATCTGTGGAGAGCCATGATCACCTATGTCCTGAAGGGACATAACATTTGGTAATGCCATGTCTTGTAACTTTCTATAGTCTTAATTTTTGATAGGAGGTGAGTGTAGCCTAACAGTAAATGGAATCTGTGGAGAGCCATGATCGCCTATATCCTGATGGGACATGGTATTACCAAATATCTTGTAAATTTTTATAGTCTTAATTTTTTATAAGAGGTGAGTGTAGCCTAACAGTAAATGGAATCTGTGGAGAGCCATGATTTCCTACATCCTGAAGGGACGTGGTATTACTAAATGCCATGTCTTGTAACTTCCTATAGTATTAATTGTTAATAGGAGGTGAATATGAGTTAAGAGTTAACAGTAAATTATATGGAATCTGTGGGATTTCTAACAACCTGATTCCCTGGGTATAACAATAAACTATATCCGGCAGCAAGGGCTCTGATCATGAGATTAGTTGTCTTGAAGAGCATGTAACCACCACTTAATTGCTGTTGTTTCCAGGTCCACCCTGACCTGAGGTCGTAGCACCTGTTATGGCGGCAGCTATAGGAAAATAGTGAACCTTTAAATAAAAACAAAATACTATAAAAGTATAAAAATCATTTTTATATAGTAAAATAACCAACAATACATTTTTAAAGCAAAATGACCAGTAATACATTATGACCAACAATACATTTTATAGTAAAATGACCAACAATACATTTTATAGTAAAATAACCAACAATACATTTTATAGTAAAATGACCAACAATATATTTTATTTGCAATTGAAGGTATACAATTGTGTTCAAAATGTATTTTATTGAAGCCATGAAATTGTATTTAGATTTCAGCATTAAGTAACCTGTAAGGGTTGATATGACACTAAACAAAAACAACCAACCAACCAATCTGAAGTGACATGGTATTAAAAAAAAGAAAAGAAGGAAAAAAAAAAGATGTATCATAGACAATACCTAAAATTATCAGGGTCTTGAAATATTTGAAAATGACCATGGAATTTGTAATAAATATCTGAACTTTTATTTTTACAATATTCACATTAAAAAATATCTGGGAATATAAGTACTTTAAGTGATATTTTAATAAAAATAAAAAGAACGTCATTTGTACTTCTGCCATCTTTGTTCTCATAAATGATCTTAAATTTGTTAAGAAATGAGTGGGTTCTTTTCTAATTGTGCCAGGAATTGCTTTTGTCTGTGACATTTTCTTGAACTCTTTGCAGAAGCCAGTTGTATATTTTCAAAAGGCAAAAATCCCACTTTTCCACTGAGATGTAAACGTAACTGAGTGCTTATTTGTAAATAGTAAACAGGATAGTGGAGCGTGGTTATGGTACGCTCAATTCAACAGAAATGCAAAGAAAGATTTGATGTTTCAGAGATATCGTTAACATCTGTGAATATTTAGGGACTCAGATACATTTTGAACTGACTGTTTAGCTTATTTGGTGACATGAAAAGCCTTGAAAATAATGTATGGTTCGTGTCAAAGATAAGTAACCATCTTTTAATGGTTGATAAAATTTTTACCTTATACAAAACACAATTAGGTTATGTTAACATTGTTGGCTCTCCTTTCAGTTTCACTTTACAATGCTAGATTTTTTTTACACTATTTTTTCAACTAATACAAAGCCCGAGAGCCACTCAATGTAGAGGATTATTAAACGAAGTTGTTTTTTCGAAACCTAAGAATAGGAAGTAAGAAGTGAAGATTATGAGGACATGTAGGATAGATAATGGCTGACTCTAGACTTGATCATCCTGGATATGACAATAAAGTACATCCTTCTGATCAGGAGACTGGAGGTTTTGAGGGATGTAGAACCACCTTTGAATTTCTGTTGTTCCCAGGTCCCCACTGACCTGAGGTAGTAGCAACTGTTAGGGTCCCAGCTATGAGAAAATAGTGAACTTTCAAACAACAACAGAATACTATCAAAGTGTAAAAATACATTTTTATAGTAAAAATATCAGCAATACACTTTTATATAAAAAAATTACCGATAATACATATTTATAGTAAAATGACTAACATGAAAGAACTCTTTCAATGTATTAATCCTTATATTCTATGATTTCTTAAAGAAATCAAACTATATTCCAAAATATAATTTCAACAAAACTATAACATAAAACACACATATCACCATCTCAAGTAATCATGTCCACAGAAACATATATGTGCACAAAAGTTGAGTATCATCTACCATGTATTCAACTATGAAAGCAGAATAACATATATATTTTTATTACTTCAAAGCTCCCAAGAAAATAACATTTTGGCATTAAATGACCCATAAAAGAGTTTATATGCCATTAAACAAACAAATCAAATTAAATCAAATCCCTTGACTTGAAGAGGTAGTGATTGGAAAGCATCTTTTTGGAAGTCTTCTCCACAAACCAGCAGTTCTTGGGAAGAAGTAGTCTGAATAGAACTTCCTCCTTACTGATGGAATATAAAGTGAATGAAGATGATTCAACTTTGTGTACATATTATGTTGGGTATGTAAAGGTCTGAACTGGCAGAACTAAGGAATGCAGCTTGTCTGAACATTTGCTAAGAAAAGAGTGATAGAATAACAAGAGGCTAATTGCATTTCGTTTGTGGGGGGGATGTAGAGTGGAAAATAATTCATCACCCACAAGGTCGCATAGACACTTTTGAACTCTGTCATAGCTGGAAAGAGGGGATTGAGAAGATTTAGTAAAGATATAACAGCAATACTCCATTTTTGGTCTGATCTGGCTCTTTTATAGATAGAGCATGCCAAGAGGAATCTGGTAATTTCTAGAGTGGTATAAGGAACCAAACATTTTTCCAGCATCTCTAGTGATGGATTGTATACATGTATTCCACTTGAGGACTGAGGCAATTTTGAGTTCCAATAAATGTTCAAAGCAGGGAGCTTTATTGAGAGTACATCAGGTTAAGATTGTAGTGATTTTGGAAGCATCCTCTTGGCCGACGTTTTGTCTATGGGATAGAGATTTTAGGGTGGAAAATAATGTTCGCCATTTACAATGCCAAATAGCCATTTGGGTTAGAGGATTACTCAGTAAGAGATACAATTCATAAGGATATGTGGGGAAGATAATGGTTAACCCTAGACTTGAACAGGTTAAGACTAGTGAATTGGGAATCATCCTCTTGGGAGTCAGTTCCGCAAAGCAGCAGTTTGTTGGAAGAAGCTGCTTGAGTGGCACTTACATCTCATCAATGAAGTATGAAAGGAATGAGGGTGGTTCAATACAATGGCCATGGCATGGTGGGTCTTAGTCATGAAAGTTAGAACTGGTGAAACTAAGGAATGTAGTTCATCTGAACACCTTCTGTGGAAACAGTGATAGAGCAGCAAGAGGCTTGCAATGTTTCGTCTGTGAGAAAGCTTCTTCTTACGAACCGCTGCTTTGTGGAACTGACTCACAAGAAGATGCTTCCCTGATCACTACAATCTTAATCTGTTCAAGTCTAGAGTTAACTGTTATCCTCCCCACATATCCCTATAAACTGTGCCATAACTATTATTAGTCCAATTAGTAAACCAAAATCAATTAATGACATTAACTTGAGATTTATCCAACAATCTACTAACAGAAAATATATGGTCATAAATTTCCCCAAAATCCCAAAAGACCAAAAGTGAAAATAAACAAATCAAAAACCTAAATGGTCACTCTAAATACTGGTGTTTGGTGAACTGTACTAAGTACTTCCATTTATGATTAGCAAATATAGTTTCCACCCAACTAGTACAAACCAACACAAAATTATACACGAAAGAGTGGCAATCAGTGAATTACTTTTATTATGTTCATGTGGAAAGGTAATAAGAAAGAATATTAAGGTATGAGACTAATGCTGTAAATGTTGGAGATTATGGTGACGGGTAAATCGGACCAGAAGTGAGAACCTTATTACAGAACAGTGGCGGTCAGTATTATTTGTAATCTGGAATCAGATGGCAGAAAGAGTTAAAAAGAGTTCATGTTAATGACCTAAAAATTAGCTGAGGTGGATGTTTGGGAAGGAGCTGAACTAAAGAATAGGAAGAGAAGGGTGAGAAGAACAACTCTGGTGGAACCAGAGGAAATGGAAACAGATGAGGAATCTGAGGAAGAAAAAATTAGGGTGATGGATCAACTGTTAGTTGATAGGGATGTGAGAAAATCAGAGAGTTTTAACCCAAGTGGCATTGGAGATTGTATTGATACTAATGTAATGAAATTAGAACTGGCGAGGAACAAAGGGCAGTAGTCTCTATTGTTGAGAAGGCATTGAGTGTTCTGTTTGGAACAGTGTTCAAAGAAGATGTTAAAATTATAAAGTGGAAGCTGAAGGAAGTGGAAAGGAACCAAAGAGTTTAAGCCCAAGTGGCATGGGAGAATGAATCAATACTAAATGTGACGAGATTAGAACTAGCAAAGAACAGGTGAGTATAAATTGGCTAATAAGTAAAATGCGCAAATTAATGTAAGAAGTAGCTATTATCTCTGAAGCCATGGTGACCAAATTACATAAGTTAAGAATTTAAACATTCTACTGGGTTGGCATCTCAGTCCCACCCATTCACTGTCAAAATGGTTAAATGTAATTGTCTTTTCTACTCCAATAGCTTCATGTCTTGTACTTCCCGTCTGTGGAACTCCCTTCCTCTTACTTGCTTCCCTGATAGCTATAGTATTCAAATGCAATGTCAATCGATATCTCCAGATGCCTTGAGGTATTGAGACAGAGTATGTTATGAGAACAAAGTTTATGTTACTAAGAACAGAAGAAACAAAGAAATGTAAAGCTGATGCATTGGGGACGTGTACCTCATTAAGTCCCCATCCTTTTCTTCATCCTTTCCTCTATCACACCTCTTTACTCTTGCTCCCACTCTCTGTAACCTTGCTTGCTAGTGGCACTTCCACCTTGCTTGGGGTGAAATGCTTAAAAAAGAAAAGTTTTGTTCAGCAGTATTTTCAATTAATGACAATCACTAATAAGGTGTGCAAGACTAGCCAATCCCTGATGTTTTTGTTAGAACATGTGAGAGCTTAGCTAGATATATTATCATTAGGACACTTGTCCCTGTGTATAGTGACTTCTGGTCACTTAAGTGAGTTATTATTAAAAATACAAGCTGAGTTGCCCCATCATTTAAAGTTACCAGTAGATACCACTAAAGAGATATAGAAATACAACAATGCATTAGGTTGTGTTATTTTATTAGAAGATAATAAACTGTTGGTTTTGATGTCCATTCCATTATTAGACAGGGATAGTACTTTTGTGATATACCAGGTGATAAACTCACCCCTTCTCTACCCCTGGGTAGAGCAAGGACCAGGGGTAATTGCAAAATATCAAATTGAGACAGGGTATGTGGTGAGAACAAAGTTTATGTTACTAACAACAGAAGAAACAAAGAAATGTAAAGCTGATGCATTGGGGATGTGTACCTCATTAAGTCCCATTTATGTGACTGGGTATCACAGGTTGTGTGTTCTTGAATTGTTTAAGGGAGATAAAGATAAAATTAAAGAGAATTGTTAAGCAGAAGTATTGACAAATACAGTATTAACACAAGCTATCAGCATATCTGATGAAGTCTGGACAGTTGAATCCCAGAGTGAGATTGATCTATCCAGAGTATGGGTGGGGGGATAGCCCACTAGAACAATAAAGATAGAACCCCCCATAGTCTTTGATAGAGTTACCTGTGAAATGTTCAGCATTTTGAGTATCTATCTCTTTCCCCCATATTATCAGGTTGAAGAAAAAGATTCATTTGTGAGGTTGATTGAAATAGGTGTGAGTAAGTGAACAGAATTATGGGAACCCAGTGGTAGAGAAATTCTCTGAAGTTATATTAATGGATATGGTGAAGTTATTAAAGCCAGTAGAGAAAATTAGTCTTGACCAATTGAAAGACAAATTGAATACAAGGGAGAAGAGAGTACAATTTAGAGAGATAATTCAGAGACCATAATGAATTGATCTGCCATGTTAGTCACTTTAGTAGCTATTACCGCCATAATAGTGGCAATATGGAGGCCATAAAAAGCATAAGAAGAAATCAGTTAATCTGCAAGTGTTGATGAATGTGTAAGAGAACAAGAGAGGGACACCATTTACTAAAATCTTTCCATTAAAAATCCCCAAAATAAACCATGGATATAGTAAAGGATATCAACCATTTTTCCAACATCTTTAGCAATATATTGTATATATGTGTTCCACTTGAGGTCTGTGGCTAGCTGACATCCCAATGGATTATTTGAGGCAAGAAGCCTCCTTTAAGAACAACAATCCATCAGGATAGGTGAAAATTCAGGGTCTGATTGCTGACGGTGGAATGCTATTAGTTTGGTTTTGAATGTATTGAATTTTACAAGCCAGTCTTCCACCAATTAAGCCACTAGGGCTAGCTCAGAGGAGAGCTCAGCAGCCTAGTTCTGGTCATCCTGATTTTTGGGGGTGCATCTATAAACTGTTGTATCATCTGCATAGCTATTCACTAAAGATCAGAATCCGTCCTGGGTAAGATGATAAACTATGTCCAACAGCAAGGTCTCTGATCAGGAAGTTTTGAGGAGCATGGAACCACCTCTTAATTGCTGGTGGTCCCAGGTCCTGTTAGGGTCCAAGCTATGTTAACACCCAAACTGAGATCAAAACACGATGAAATTTTGTAAAAAATTATTAACAGCAATACATTTTTGAAAAACAAAATATATATATTATAAGCAATACATTTTTTAAAAAAAATATTACCAGCTATATATTTTTTGAAAAAAAAATACCAGAAATAGATTTTTGAAGACAAAAAACATAATCAGCAATACATTTTTGGAAAAAAAATATTACCAGTAATAAAAATCTTGTCAGCATTAAATAACCCATTGATGCTGATATGCCATAAAACAAAACAAACCAAACCAAAATAGACCAAAGAATACATATTCTATTTATACAAATGTATTCTAAAAATCTTGTTGACATTAAATAACCCATTTAGGTGTTGGCTGTATGCTGATTTAAAACAAAATAAACCAAACCAAAATAAACCAAAGAATACATATTCTATTCATACGAATATATCCTAAAAATCTTGTCGACATTAAATAACCTATTGAGGTTGATATGCCGTAAAACAAAATAAACCAAACCAAAATAAACCAAAGAATACATATTCTATTCATACAAATCTATCCTAAAAATCTTGTCGGCATTAAATAACCCATTGATGTTGATATGCCGTAAAACAAAATAGACCAAACCAAAATAAACCAAAGAATACATATTCTATTCATACGAATCTATCCTATAAATCTTGTCAGCATTAAATAATTCATTGAGTTTGATATGCCATAAAAAAAAATAAACCTAACCAAAATAAACCAAAGAATACATATGCTATTCATACGAATGTTTTCTAAAAAATCGTTGGCATTAAATAACCCATTGAGGTTGATATGCTGTAAAACAAAATACACAAAATACATATTCTATTCATATGAATGTTTTCTAAAAAATCTTGTCGGCATTAAATAACCCATTGATGTTTTGATATGCCACAAACCAAACCAAACCAAACCAAAGATCAGAATATGTTCTTAGGCAGATCATTAATATACAGCAGAGAGAGAGAGCTGGATTGAGAAGAGAACCTTGTGGAACATCAGTATTGATCTCACAGGTTTCTGATGATTGTCCATAAACAATGACCTTCATGGACTTACCTATTAGAAAGTACCTGATAATAGAGAAAACCCTTTCGGAGATTTCATAGGGTAAATCTCGGGTAATGGTCCTCATTATGAATTTCTTTTTGAGGGCCTCACTGATTCTGTGAGCAATGACAGTTAAGACATCAGCTGTGAATCTAGCAGGTCAAAATCCATACTGGTTATTGCTCAGGAGGTTGTTCCTATTGTATTCAAAATCCTTCTTGTTGATTATACATTAAAGGGGTTTGCTGATAACACATAAATCAAATTCCAGCTTAAGTAATGTGTTCATTTGTAAACTAATGCTCTTGCAAGAGGCACAAAAATACCCCACCCTAAGATCTGTCAGGGATTTCTCCTTTCTTCTGGTACAATGTAAACCAGTACAACCTGTCAAATAATAGAGCACTGATTCTCAACCACTGTACCACAGCACACTAGTGTGCTGAATAATCCTCTTAAGTGTGCCACACATATTGTCATGGTATACATGCACCCTTAGGTAAATTAATTGAAACAACTGCTTTAGTATCTGTCTATATTTCTGAGATGAGGCATTATGTACACTACATTATTCAGACCCATTGTCCTCATCTTTGTCGCCATATTTATCACAACGTTTTGGCCTTTCAGTATCTGTCTATATTTCTGATATGAGGTATTATGTACATTATTTACATTATTCAGACTATTGTCCTCATCTTTGTCACCATATTTATTACAATGTTTCAGCCCTTGTATGCTCTGGCCTTCTTCAGGTGGTTGGAATGGCAAACTGAACCCTTTATTTTGCTTACTGGGGTAGACTGTTCTAGTTCAACGTGCCATGTTTAATGGATATGTTATCAGCTATCTCCTGTTAATTTCCCTCTGAAAGTTCTCCACTGCCTTAGCTGGGTATTACTCACACTCTTTGGGTCCTGTCACTGGATCTAACTAACACCTTTATCCAAATGCCATGTTCCCTCAAGGACACATGGCACAGTGGATAAGGGCGTGTTAGTATTTAAATAAATGAATAACTGACATCCATTAAACATGGCATGTTGAACTAGAACAGTCTACCGCAGTGAGTGAAATAAAGGGTTCAATTCGACATTCCAACCACCTGAAGAAGGTCGGCGCATACAACGGCCGAAACGTTGTAATAAATATGGCAACAAAGATGAGGACAATAGTCTGAATAATGTAAATAATGTACAACTGCTTTAATTTCCTTTCTTTCACCATACGGTCAGTTTTAGACCCACTGAATGACAGGGTGTAATCAATAGGTCATTTGCAGTGGTGTGCAGTAATGTGAATCTATTTTTGGGGTGCATGATGAAATTTGTTTGGCCTTGAAAAATATTGTGTCATCCATGATTGCATCAGATTTTTATTGTCTATTGTCTCGACTGTTGATTATTTGTCCTATTGCCATTGTCTGTGATGGACGTTACTCCAAGGAAGTGTATGAAAATTGTAACACTGCATGAACATTCCAGCAAGCTTTCCCAGTGAGCAAATCAAAGTACTATAGATTGGCCTGGAAACTCTCCTGATTTAAATCCAATAGAGAATCTGTGGTCAATTTGCAAAGAATGATATATATATGAAATGAACAAGACTGTATCACCAAAACACTGTCGGCTGCTTTGTAACCAATCTGTGAGTATGTTGTCCTTGCAGCCGCCCAAAGAACTAATGGTGGGTGAGTAAAAAACACAAACTACAATTACCAGACAATGGAATGCCAGATTAAAGAGATCGAACTGTGTTGAAATATGTATGTGTCTAAAGATCTTTTGTCTTGCTTTTTATATAGAAAATAACAATTATTGAATCTTTTATGTGTATAAAATCTATTTTGATTGATCGCACTTTAATAGTAATGTGTAAAAATTAAATTTTGTTTTAATTTCTTTCAGTGAATGTCGAAACAGATCGTGAATGCATCACAGCAATTTATAACTGATATGCTACAGTTACCTGTAAAGAGTAGCAGGAGAATATGACCCTAAAAGTACCTTTTCTTCATGTTGAAACATAAAAAATACAACCAAAAAAAAAAAAAAAAAAAAAACACATTCGTAAGCCTTACCAGTGAGCAAGTTAAAGTACTATAGATTGGGCTGGAAACTCTCCTGATTTGAATCTAATTGAGAATCTGTGGTCAACCTGCAAGGTATGACTTCGTGGAATGGACATATGAAGTTCACTGGGTTATGTTTCACTGTAAAATATGAAAAAAAAGTAAATAATAATGGAATTATTCATTTTGTTTCAGTTAATTTGGACTAGGGTGTATATATGTGTGTTTGGAAGTAGTAAATATAAAGTGTTAGTATTTGAATAGATAAATAAGTATTAAACTTTTTATCCCACATTAGCTAAAAAGACTTTATCAGTTTTATTACAGTTTTCTATTTCTTATTTATGTGAATTAACCTTCTCAACTCTTAATAACATTAAAAATAAGTAGTGAGAAAAATTATACTTAACTGAAGAAGAAATGAGAGTCTGCTTATCACACATTTGACCAAACATTGAAGAAAAAAGACACTGGGCACAGGTTTTGCACTAAATAAGCCCCACAAATAGCCGACAAGAAACATTGAAATAAAGTTCATATGTGTGTGTATTTTTAAAAATACATGGTCATATTTCATAACATTTAAATGTATAACATTTAAATGTATAACATTTAAATTGGCAAATTTAACATTAAAACATGTAAATAAGAAAATATTAAAATTTATCAGACATCAGAATGAAATGTCTTCATCAATATTATTATTACTCAATCAGTTATGTGCCATCCATGATACATGCTTAGGCAATTATGTATCTTTCAATACATGACTGACGAGGCAGATTTTTTCCCTGTAGTAGGTTCTTTCTGTGGTAGACCAGTTGCCATCCGAGGCTATAGAACCTGGTCTGTCCTACTATTTACCCATAGCTGGGGGGAGAAGAGGATGCATCCCTTTCCCAAGGGTATTAGCATGTCAGTGACTGTAATGGATTCGTGTGGAATTTGAACTCGGCTCTTTGATTCCTCATTCCTCAATACTTATTACTAATATTACTAATAAAACCTGGCTAATTTTTAAATGGATGGCCTTTTGGTACCGAGAATGATCTGTATATTTTTTGAACAGCCAGCAAATATCCGAAATTTAACTTTACCTGAAGTTTTTAAAAGTTGTTCTTGGAAATGCAAAACAAGGGAAGATAATTCATATGGAATTTTATATTCTCAGATGTTTCATTTTTATTTTTATGCTAAATGACTATTGGAAAGGTGAGGAACAATATCCTCATCACAACACAGTGAAATCTGTTATTTATTTTTATTATTTTTATTTTACTAATGTTCACCCTATATTTTTATTATTTTTATTTTTACTAATGTTCACCCTATATAAGGCCCAAGAGCCACTCGATATAGAGGGTTACTGAAGGAGTAAGAAGTGCAGTTCATGAGGATATGTGGTAAAGATAATACTTAAACTGAGAGTTGAATATGTTAAGATGTTAGTGGTTGGAGAAATATCCACTTGGCAGTCGATTCCACAAGGTAGCTTTTCATAAGAAGCTGTTCAAGTGGAACTTACTTCTCAATAATGGGATATGAAGGGAATGAAGGTGGTTTGCTACAGTGAAATAGAAAACAGGAAGATCATTTAAAAACAGAAAGGAGAATAAATATTTATGTAAATAAATAAAAAACAAAAAATAAATTGGGAATTATGATTCATCAAAAAAATTAAAAAGCATGAAAATTGTTAAATTTTCATGGGATTGACATTTCTTTCTTTCATAATAATGTTCACCTTGTACAAGGCCAAAGTAGAGGGTTACAGAGTAAGAGGTACAGTTTATGGAGGTATGTGGGCAAGATAACGGTTAACCCGAGACTTGAAGATTCTACTGGTCAAGGAAGCTTCCACTTGGGAGTCAATTACACAAAGCTGTTGTTCAAAGGAAGAAGCTGATCAAGTGAATCTTTCATCTCACCAACCAAATATAAAGAGGATGTGATTGGTTTGTTACAATGTTTGTGGCATGGTGGGATTTAGTGGTGAAAATTAGGGACTAGTTTGGTTTAGTTTGTTTTGTTTTACGGCATATCAACCTCAATGGGTCATTTAATGCCGAAAACTCTTCTTTTTTTTTTTTTCCTGGTAATATTTTTGCTTTGTCAAAAATCCATTTCTGTTAATATTTTTTACTCAAAAATGTATAGCTGGTAATATTATTTTTTCAAAAATGTACAGCTGGTAAAAATGTATAGCTGGTAATATTATTTTTTCAAAAATGTATAGCTGGTAATATTATTTTTTCAAAAATGTACACCTGGTAAAAATGTATAGCTGGTAATATTATTTTTTAAAAAATGTATAGCTGTTAATATTATTTTTTCAAAAATGTACAGCTGGTAAAAATGTATAGCTGGTAATATTATTTTTTCAAAAACGTATAGCTGGTAATATTATTTTTTTTTTTTTACAAAAACATATAGCAGGTAATATTATTTTTTCAAAAACGTATAGCTTTTAATATTATTTTTTCAGAAATGTATAGCTGTCAACATTATTTTTTCAAAAACATATAGCTGGCAACATTATTTTTTCAAAAACATATTATCAGAGGCCTTGCTGTTGGATGTAGTTTATCGTCATACCCAGGACGCAGATGTAGTTTATCGTTATACCCAGGATGCGATTAGGGACTGATAGAACTAAAGAATGAATTTTGTCAGAACATTTTTGGTGGAAATAGCGATATAGTAGGAAAATGTTTTGTCTGTGAGAAAGGGGTTGGAGGATGGAAAATAATACAGATTGAAGGGAGATAACAAGCCAAGAGAAAGAAAAGCCGATTGGGATTCTCATGAGAAGAATCAATTGTTGATTCAGGATGTGGTGGAAAAAGGTTGTGACATCATACTTATTATAAAACCCAGGTTGTGTGTGTGTCTGTACATTTATATATTAGATTGGATTTCCGACATTTTTTAACTGATTTCAACAAAACTTCACAGGACTACGTAAAATTACCTTGCGGTGGTTCTGACAGCACCAAAAATTGGAAAAACACTATTGTTTTTGCACAAAATCAATTTGAAAACACAATTAAGAGGCATCATGAGAATGAAAGGGGGACAACTCATATCGAGTTATACTTATTATAAAACCCAGGTTGTTTGTGTGTGTGTGTGTGTTTGTTTATATATGGAATCGGATTTCCTACATTTTTCAACCAATTTCAACAAAACTTCACTTTTTTTATGGCAGGTAGTGTTTCTTATTGTCTTGCACACTTTTTTCTTTATTTTTACATTCAGAATGCTTTAAAAATTCCATTTACAAGACAATTGTTTATAATAAAATTCTATTCAATCGGTAGACTCATAACGATTGAAAACTGTTTTTGTTTGAGTTTGGGTTTGACTAATTCGTAAAAAAAAAAAAAACTAATTAAGACATAGGTGTCCGTCAACCTTAAAAAATAATCATTGTCAATTTTATTTTCAGTCTTTATGATGGTTGATACTTGATCTATCTCTTACTGTTACATCCCCGGGCAACGCCGGACTCTACTGCTAGTCAACAATAAAATTGATTGTTTTGTTACACGTCAACTTGTGGGTTTTTATTTTGATACATCTCAGACATTTTTCTTAATCATTTCCCCCCCAAGCAAGGTAATAAAGCCACTAAGACACAAACGGTTACTGAGTGTGGAAGAATCTGAGAAATAAAGAACATTATTAAGGAGAGAGGCCAAATTTAAATGCAATGTCAGTTGTTAACTTTTGTCTACTTAATTTCTGTTAAAAAAGGAACAAGAATTTAGAAGGCAGAAGATAATGATTTACATTGCATTTAAATTTTTGAAGATCATAGATGACAGGAAAACAAAAAGATGGAAGAGAGTTCCACAAATGAGAAGTTTGACAGAAGAGACTATTACAATAGAACTTATGGTTAGATTTAGCAATTTCAGCTTCAAAGTGATGAGACCTATCTGCCAATCTATTACTGCACTTAAATTCATAAAGTTGAGGTACCAAAGAGGAAACCTAATCATAATAGTTTTAATTACCATGGTAAAACAGACTTGTGATTGTTTGTTTTGCGATGATTTGAACTTGTGACTTTTTATTTTTCTACAACTCAGACTTATGACTGTTTTTGCTACACCTTGGAATTGCAACTGTTCTTTTTTTCCGTGATACCCTGGACTTGTGACTTAGTTTTATCTACACTTCAGACTTGTAACTTACTTTATTTTTTCTAGAGAATCACTGTTATGAAGGATCCTCAATTTGCTTCAACCTGAGGCCACCTTTTAATTAAATGAGTTTTAGAAAATGTATATCTATAAATAATTTTACTTGTTCTTTTTGTCTCAGTTTCTTTGTTTACTTGAGAAATGCTTCAACCTTTTTATCTCTGTGGATATCCTTAATGAGTAAAACAATTTTAAGTAGAGATATTAAACATTTCCCCTTTGATAAAAATTTAATTTATAAATATCTCCACTAATTGCTTGGAAAGAAAAGAGGCTGAATTTGTTCTGTGACAAAGGTCCTTTCATGAGAATGGCAAAGATTACATTTAGGATGATTGAAGATCTTGATTGGCAAAGAAATTTCTTTGCCTTCCTTATTCTTTAGATCTTGCTTCAGCTGATTGCCAAAAACATATGATGTGTGTGTACTATTATGGATATCAGTACAGAAAATGCAATCAGCATGTTAAGTTTAAACTCTGGACTAGTCTCCTGTGGTCACTTTTTTTTTGTTTTTAATCATTTCACCCCAAACAAGGTGATAATGCCACTAGGTTGCAAGGGTTTACAGTGAGTGAAAGAGAATGAGAAGACTTTAGGGAAGAGAAGGGAGGAATGGTTAATAAAGGATCAGGATTCAGGAAAACAGAAGATGGTGGCACTGTCATTGCATTTAAATTTTTAAAGATTGTAGGTTGCAAGGATGCAATAAAATGTGATTCATTCTGTGCCGTCTCTGGGTTCCTACGTGACTATATAAAATGGAGTCAACAAAAAGGACAATTTTCTTTTTTTGATTCATTTTATTAGGAGAAGGTGGTGGCAGCTTCTATTCTAAGAGGCAATGGGAAGTATGATGTCCCAGGAATGCATGCTGCATGTTAACTCAGTGTATCTCCATGGGTGGTTTTAACAGGTTGCTAACCCAGGTCCTCTGTAGAATTCACACCATTTTGGACTTATATCCAAAATCCACACAAAGGCAATCCATCGCTGTCAGAATACCATATCAACAAGACACTCCAACAAATTGATGACCATTCTGGCCCTGGCTTTTGCATTTTGTAAGAACTGGAAGTGAATCCCACAGGTGAGAAGTGCAAGAAAAGAAACTATTAGAATAGAACTAAAAGTTGCATCTAGCTAAGTAAAATGGTTACATCTTTTTAATAATTTTTAATCCTGAGCTAGGTGATAATCTCAAATGGCAATTGACGCTTCATTTAAACTTTTGAAGATTGTAGGTGACAGGGAAGGAAAAAATCAAAAGGGTGTTCCACAGGTTAGAAGTGTGAGAAAAGAAACTTTTTGAGAAAGGCATAAATTTGTCTCTTCTCTCCCTCCAGCAATAGGTTAAATAGCAAAGTAGACTAAATCCTCTAATCTTGGATAGCAACCAATCAAGAAGAAAAAGCTTGGAGTTTCATACTATGGAAAAGACTTTGAGAAGTCACTCTACTAAGAAGGTATAGCAATTTATGGACAATAAAGAAAAATTGATTGATTTTTATGGCTTATCAAAAGCCAGAAAATATTTCAAGATTGTAAGAATTATTTGGTGATAATAAGGATTTACTGATACTAGTCTATTTTTTAAAGCTTTTCACCCCAAGCAAGGCAGGAGTGCCACTATCACTCAAGGAGTTATAGAGAGTGGGAGCATGAGTAAAGAGGTGTGATAGAAGAAAGGATGAAGAGAAGGACAGGGAATAGATCAAGGCATCTGGAGATGTCAGTTGACATTGCATTTGAATAGTTGGAGATTATAGCTATCAGAGAAGCAAGTAAGAGGAAGGGAATTCCACAGATGCGAAGTGTGAGATATGAAACTGTTGGAGTAGAAGAGACAGTTATATTGAACCATTTTGACAGTGAAAGGGTGGGACTGAGATGCCAACCTAGTAAATATTAAAGTATTAAATTCATGCAGTTTCGCATTTATTGGATAATAAAGAAAAATTGATTGATTGATTGATCTATTTTTATGGCTTATCAAAAAGCCAGAAAATATTTCAAGATTGTAAGAACTATTTGGTGATAATAAGGATTTAGTTCTACTAATTAACCCATAGCAGGGGAGAGAAGGGGTGGATTCATACCTCTCTGAAATGTATTTATGCATAAGTAAATATAACAAACCATACTGGAATTGGAACTTGGCTCTCTAATTTCCAGTTCTGAGCCATTATCAAATACACACATCCAAGCTTACAGCACCTGGTTATCCCAAGCAGTCACCCATCTAGCTACTGATCAGGCTTGATGTTGCTTAACTTCAGTGGTTATATGAGAACTGGTGTTTCAATATGGATGGAATAAAGACAGAAATAAAGACACTAACAGTAAAAGAAGTATAAAAAGACAAAACATATTTATTTTGAATTTAAAGAAGCTCTGACCTGCCATCTTTGACCAATAGCAAAAAATAACACAAACATTTAGAAACTGATGCAGAGTGAGGTTACAGGATTATAATAGACAAGGTTATTGTTGCTCACCAGTTTTTAGCAGCTGGTACTTCCTTATAAAGGATACAGGTGTTTAAGAATTGTGACAAAGAGGTTTATGAGTAAAATAAAAATAATCAAGCATAGAATAAAATGAAGATGCTGAATGGTTAAACAAAGGACCAATCACTACTTCTGTAAGGGTCACATGGCCCTGGCTATATAAGTGCCAAATTCAAAGACCCATTCTCTTTTTTCTTATATATTGTTACCAAGGTGGCACAAGCAGGCTGCACCCTTTGCCATAAACCCTGGTCAGAAGAATGGTACCGGCAATCTTAGAAATTACTAATCTCTAAACAAGCTAACTGTGGACTGAAAGGGTTTACTATTTCAACAAGTACAGTTGAAAAGATACACAGAATCTTTTTATCCTAAGTTAAGTTCACAGACGCATTGTCTGCAAGCACTTGTTTTTCTTTGTTTCTCTTTTTCTATTTGGATATTAAATATATTAAAATATTATAGGATGTTGTGTTTCTTTCTCTTCAAAAGCTGTCAGCTAGTTAATTTGAACACATGTCGCTTAGCAACAAGTCTCCATAAACTTGGGGTTCTTTCCTCGTGTATTATTGCGGATATACTCACTACATCTTCAGATATGAAGATTGATCAGAATTTAAACACTTGTTGTCTTTTCTAACTCAGCACATGAAAAAAAAAAAAATTTGGTTAAGTGATAATGGAAAACTAAAGTCATTATAAGAATTTTAAATGATGAAAATCATCTGGATCAAGGATAGGCTTTTTCATTTCAGCTTGAAACAGAATCAAGTTGAAAAACAATTTCTTCCCTGTAGGAATGATTTATGAATCACAGAAATTGGAAAAAGTTGTGAAATTACTGCCAGCTGCACACTGAATGAACTGTTGACAAGATAGCTGGACACCTTTTTGCCAAAGCTAAGTCTGCAGACACACATTGTCTGCAAACATTTCTTTTATTTTCTTTTTCTTTCTGTATTTGAATATTAGATGTATTTAGATATTACAGTTTGTTGTGTTTCTTTCTCCCCAAAAGCCGTCAGCTAGTTCATTTGAGCACATGTCACTTAGCAACAAGCCTCCATAAATTTGGGGTTCTTTCCAGGTGTATTATTGAGGATAAATCACCATGTCTTTAGATATTTAGATTGATCAGCATTTAAACACGTTTTGTCTTTTCTAACTCAGCACATGAAAAAATGTCATTTTTGGTCAAATGATAAATGATAAGGGAAAACGTTATGAGGATTTTAAATGATGAAAATTGTCTGGATTCAGGATAGGCTTTTTCATTTCAGCTTGAAACAGAATCAAGTTGAAAAACAATTTCTTCCCAGTAGGAATGATTTATTATGAAGCTGTGAAATTACTACTTGTAATGAGATGGGCGGAAACGTCACGTGTGTGTGTTGTTGCTGGGCACACCTTGGAGTACCATAATGGACTCAACTGAGGACTACAAGAAGAAGACGCGCGAGTCGTTTGGGGTATTTTCTTGGGCAACAAAAGCCATTGCGGTCAGTCGTCCATTGGCAGCAGTCTTGGGTGCCGTTTTGCTTGTTTGCTGTTGTAAAGTATTATGTCGCGAGTAGGCATTCGTTTTTATGTCGCGAGATGGTGTTCGTTTTTGTGTCGCAAGAAGGCGTTTGTTTTTTGCGTTGCAAGAAGTTGTTTCCCCCCCCCCGTTTTCTTGCACACTACTATCAAAAGAAGCCAGCTGCACACTGAATGAACTGCTGACAAGATAACTGGACACCTTTTCGCCAAAGCTAAGTCTGCAGACACACATTGTCCACAAACATTTCTATTTCTCCTTTTTCTTTCTGGATTTGGATATTGGATATATTTAAATAGTATAAGTTGTTGTGTTTCTCTTCAAAAGCTTATTTGAGTACATTTGGCTTACCAGCAACCCTCCATAAAGTTGGGGTTGTATTCTGGTGTAATATGGATATAATAACCACAAAGTTTCAAAAGAAACAATTTTAACATTTTGAAAAGAAATGAATTTCAACATGTGGATGAATTTTATCTATATATTTGTATAAAGAACTATATAGCTCACAAAAGAACAGAAAGAAAAAATTATATTTACATATATACAGGAAAGAAAACATTTATACTTAGCCATAGTGTGTGTGTGTGTGTGTGTGTGTGTGTGTGTGTGTGATGTCCACATGGTTTGTTTTAAATTAACTAGTTGGTTTGCTGCAGGGCAGAAATCTCCTACTCTAGAGAGAAGTTCTGATATTGTTGCTGCATCATGGAGTGAAAAAGTGAGGAAGAGGATTCATGTGTGTTCCTTTTGTAGTCCTGAATAGAACACCACCTTCTGAGCATCCTGGTAGAGAAGGTGGGGTAATCCCCACACAACCACCCAAAGAGACATAATGCTTATATATGGTTTCTAGAAGAAAAAGAAAATTAGCTTCAATTGAGCCAGATTGATTCTGAAGGATGTAGTAAAGAAAACATCATGTGTTTGTCTAGATAGAATAATAAACAAATCAAATAATTCTATTTCTATTTCTACCAAAACTCCTAAGTCTGGGAGATGGTGGTTGATCTCAAAACAAATAAAAAAAACAAGCTAGTAACCAAAGAAGTCAGTAATAGAAAATTCACTCATGTCAAAAATATGATTTGGTGCTGCAGCAACTTCAAAAGAACCAGAATGACTGTTACTCATAAAACTACCAGCTGCAGATACAAAGTCACTGTCTTCCTTTTAAATGTTGTATATGAACAAGCTTTATATTTTTTATCAGCATATCCTCTCTTTCAAGCACACACATGCAGAATTTTTTCAATTGACATAAAGCCAAACTTAAAAACTGTCATCTCTAAAAACATTAAATAATATTAGCTTTGAAGAAGCTTTTTGTACATTTTTATAAATACCTATTTATAGACAGTTCTTTTGCTTGATTGTTGCAACATAAAAGTTAGCCATTGCTATTTACCTATATATTTTATCCATTTCACTCCAAGCAAGGCAATAAAACCACTAAGACTCAAGGGTTTACTGAGAGTGAAAAAATCTGAGAAAATCTTATTGAGTAATGAGGAGAATAAAAGATTGAGACTCAAAGAAATAGAAAATGATGATTGCTTTGCATTGAAATATCATAGTTAGCAGGAAAGCAAGTAGTGGGAAAAAAGTTCCATAAGCAAGAAGAGTGAGAAAAGAAGCTCTTAAAATAGAACTGACAGTTACATCTATCAATTTCAGCTATAAAATGATGAGACCTAGCTGCCAATCTAGTACTGTGCTTAAATACGTGACATTGAGATACAAAAGATTATCAGAACAATTACCATGAACAAATTTATAGAAAAGGCACATGGAAGTTACGTTACAGTGGGAAAATGACTGAAGTTGAGGTGACAGGTTAGAACTAATAATATTGCAGATTTTTCTTTGGAATAATCTCTAGATACATAGTAAAAACACCAGACCAGATGTTGCAGCAATATTCAATGCATGGGCAAATGGTAGACTTATAAAAGTACAAGATAGATTTTGGCAATGAAAAATTATTTTGAACAATACAGTGAACTGACTTTCTTAGCTTTAAATCTAGTGATTGATTCAATATAATCATTCCACCTCATATTTCAGGAAAACATTAGACTGATGTGCAATGAGTAACTATATTAGAGGCTAGCATCAACCATGCTGATGGAAGATAAAAAAAGATTCTCTAAGACAACTAAAAGAGAGAAGTCTCATTTTGGAGGTGTTAAAATTAACAAGCCATTTTTCCCCTAGTTAAAAACAAATTGAAGTTCATTTTCGAGACAATTTCTTTTTCTTATTTATTCTTGTTGGAAACTAAAAAATTTGTTCCAAATTCTGCTAGTGGACTATTGCATTGCATCTCATCTCGGGGTTATTGTGGTCTACTGGTAGTTCCTATGGTCCCAATGCTGTATCACAGACTGGATGAACGACTATTTTCTTTAGATTTTCTTTTACTTGGTTTATTTCAAGGGTGGGACATATTAGGCATCATTTCTTGGGGGAAGCAAGAGAATGAGGGAAAGAACGGTCCTTAACTGGTCAGTTAACTACCTATCACCATGTGGTAGATTGTCTCAACACCTGCTGAAACTCTGACATGTCAAGGAATCTGGGAGTGGGGGAGGATTCTTCAGTTTTTTCACATCTTTTGAACTTATATTAAAATTTAAATAAAGACAACCCATCACTGTCAAGAATCCTTGTCCATGAGATTCAAACTCAGTTTGGGTCATCAGAGTTCTGACCAGTACAGTAGGATTTGCCATTTTGGATTAGCCTAAGCATTTTGTAACAGGACTTAAGGTTAATAGAATATTTGTCATCACCCTAAATATTAATTTTTGGATTGCCTAAAAAAGGGAAAAAAACTACATCAGTGAAATGAATGTTTTCCCAATAAAGGGCTCAAGAGCCATTGATGGTAGAGGGTTACGGAATTAGGTTGTTGCATGGTCATAAGAGAAGGAAGTAAAATATTCAGATGATGAGCATATGTAGGATAGATAATGTTGAAACTTGACTATGCATGGAATAATAATGCAACACAAAATGTACTTAGAACAAAATGTATTGAAACAAGAAAGTGCACACAATATTTACATATAGTCTTTTGTATATTCCTGGGAAGACCGTTCCTGGAATGTGTGTTGACTGAGTCGCAGTCGGGCAGAGTCTCTGGTTCAATCTCTCCATTCCTTCCCGGTACCAACCATATTTATATGGTCGGTACTCCACTACCACAACAGATAATAGTTGACCTTAGTGGTTAAGAATGTAGTGATTCTGCTCCAATAATAACTTCATATAACTATTTTTGAAGGAAAAATGCAGAGAATGTACAAGTCAATGAAGATAGTTCTTTAAATTTTTAAATAGATGGTAATCAAATCAAACATGAGCTAACAGATAAGGAAAATATAGAATTTTCACATGATCTTTGTTGTGTTGGGCCATGAACTATCAACTGGACATTCATTCAAAGTAATGTTTAAACACTTTAATTCTTGACAGTATGTCTCTTTTTATAATGATAACATTTGTAATGAGGTGACTTTTTGTTGTAGTTGTGTGTCCAAATCCTGTTAGGGGGTCACCATTTATAATGACATTCACTTGAGAATTTCAGCAATCCCAAAATAAATGAATTTAAGTTACAAGTTATTGAATTATTTATTCATAAAAAAAGAATTATATTAAAATTAGCTTTAAAGAGAGAATATCAGTTCAATAATGCATATGCATAAGGGCACACTTACCTCCTATTAACAATACTGCAAAAAATTTCAAGATATTTGGTAATGCCAAATCCCTTATGAAGGTGATCATGGCTCTCCACAAATTCCATTTACTGTTAGTCTAACACTCACCTCCTATTAACAATACTATAGAAAATTACAAAACATTTCTGATGCTATGTTTCTTCAGAATGTAGACAATCATGGCTCTCCACAGCTTCCATTTACTGTTAGGCCACACTCACCTCCTATTAACAATTAATACTATAGAAAATTACAAAACATTTCTGATGCTATGTTTCTTCAGAATGTAGACAATCATGGCTCTTCACAGCTTCCATTTACTGTTAGGCCACACTCACCTCCTATTAATAATTAACACTATAGAAAGTTATAAAACATTTCTGATGTTATGTTTCTTCAGAGTGTAGACAATCATGGCTCTCCACAGCTTCCGTTTACTGTTAGGCCACACTCACCTCCTATTAACAATTAATACTATAGAAAATTACAAAACATTTCTGATGCTATGTTTCTTCAGAATGTAGACAATCATGGCTCTCCACAGCTTCCATTTACTGTTAGGCCACACTGACCTCCTATTAACAATTAACACTATAGAAAGTTATAAAACATTTCTGATGTTATGTTTCTTCAGAGTGTAGACAATCATGGCTCTCCACAGCTTCCGTTTACTGTTAGGCCACACTCACCTCCTATTAACAATTAATACTATAGAAAATTACAAAACATTTCTGATGCTATGTTTCTTCAGAATGAAGACAATCATGGCTCTCCACAGCTTCCATTTACTGTTAGGCCACACTCACCTCCTATTAACAATACTATAGAAAATTACAAAACATTTCTGATGCTATGTTTCTTCAGAATGTAGACAATCATGGCTCTCCACAGCTTCCATTTACTGTTAGGCCACACTCACCTCCTATTAACAATTAACACTATAGAAAGTTATAAAACATTTCTGATGCTATGTTTCTTCAGAATGTAGACAATCATGGCTCTCCACAGCTTCCATTTACTGTTAGGCCACACTCACCTCCTATTAACAATTAACACTATAGAAAGTTATAAAACATTTCTGATGTTATTTTTCTTCAGAATGTAGACAATCATGGCTCTCCACAACTTCCATTTACTGTTAGGCCACACATACCTCCTACTAAACATTAATATTATAGAAATTTATGACATATTTCAATGCAATGTCTTATCAAAATGTAAGTGATTATGGCTCTCCACAGATTCTATTTAGTGTATTGTTAACTGTTAGAACTCCTTCATCTCTTATTAAGAATTAATACTAGAGAACATTACAAAATATTTAGTACAGTATAGTTATAAATGATGCCTAACAGTTTAGCAGTACAGTAATGTGGAGAGTCATGATCACCTACGTCCTGAAGGGACATAGAATTATGAAATGTCTTGTAATTTTTTTAACTTTTCATTATTAAGAAACTGGAAAATTTCTAGCTTCTAACAACATTTGCATCTTTACCATCCCTCCCACCCACATTCTGCCATCCATTTCCACAAGCTTGTCAGGTAGGTGGCCCACCGCCTTCCTCTGTTTATTTTACCTTTTATATGCCTTGTGAGTGCCAAATTCTCCAAGCCATCTTTCCTTATTATGTGTGACAGAAATTTCATCTCTTTCTTTCTGATTCTGAGTATAAGTGATTCTATGGCCTCTAAATCTTCCTCATTGCTTACATGTTGAGTCTATGGTGTTCTCAGCATTCTTCTGTCAAACTACATCTCTATTAAAGTTTCTTCTTTATCTGTGAGGAGATTGTCCCATCTTCATTGCCATATAGGAGGATTGATATGACACAACAGTTCAGTACTCTTTTCTTTGTTTCTAACAAAATTTTCTTGTTTCTTTGGGGAGTACATATTCATGGGCTGCTGGAAAATTTATTCCGCAAACAATATTGGCAGACTTAATATGAGTCCAGGTTGGTTGGTTGGGTTTTATGGCATATCAACCACTGTAGGTCATTTAATGCCAAATTAAGTTATATATATATATATATATATATATATATATATATATATATATACAGTACATTTAAACGTATAGCTGGCAACATTATTTCTTTCCAAAAAAAACGTATAGCTGGCAACATTATTGTTTCAAAAACGTATAGCTGGCAACATTGTTTCCAAAAAAAAAAAACGTATAGTTGGCAACATTATTTTTTCCAAAAAAACGTATAGCTGGCATCATTATTGTTTCAAAAACGTACAGCTGGCAACATTATTTTTCTGAAAACACCATCTGAGGCCTTCCTTGCTGTTGGACGTAGTTTATCGTCATACCCAGGATGCGTATGTAGTTTATCGTCATACCCAGGACGCAATATGAGTCCAGTAAAAATGAATAACACAAAACAATAAATATGAAACAATAAATATGAAACAAACACCAATGTATGTATTAACATAAGGAATTACATCTGACGAAAGGCAAAACATGAAACTAGCTATAATAATTGTGTGTGTGTGCATAACAAATGTGTGTAAGGAAGTACAAAACAAAAAAAAGTTTAGAACCAGTAAAACTAAGGAATGTACTTCATTAAAATAGTTTCAATAGAAATAGCGATAGAACAGTTAAAGGCTTGCAACATTTTGTCTATGGGAAAGTGGTTGTAGGGTGGAAAATGATCCATCACTCACAAGGACGTGGAGATGCTTTTAGGCTCTGTTGAAACTTGAAAGTGAACAACTAGGCAATTTCTGAAGGAACTGGAAATTCATGCCAACTCTAAATTCAACAATTGAAAATTCCACACATTCCACAGACAATGATCTGAAATAAATTCTAAAATAAATGTTCAGATCTTGCAAAATGGCACTTTCCATTTCTCTAGTTCAAGGGAATATTCCAGCAATTTCTAAATAATCAAATTTATTTATAAACCATGTGAAATTTCCTTCCAACCAGCTACAATGACAAAATAACAGTCAGATTTTGAGAAGTGGATCAGACCAGAGCTAAAAAGTTGTAAAAGAGGCTAGGGAGAGAAAAGCACACCTTCTTATAGGCTTAAGGAGCACCTCCTAGTGATGGTATTTTAGCAAAGTGAAGTGGGATAACCAACAATTCTGCTTAGTTTTTAGCTCTCATTTCGTTAATACTTACTCATCATTCATATACTCTATCCTGAGCATTCTTAGCATCCTTCTGGAGATGCATATCTCTGTTGCATCTGTGAAGAATTCGTTCAGCAATCAATCATTTAGCTATTTCAGAATAATAAAAATATCATTCAATCTATTGTGATCACTCTTCAGATATAGGATTACTGATAAAAGAGAAATACTAATATTAATAAGGAAATTCTAAAGGTTAGATGCCACATTCACTTAAGGAAGGCTAAAGAGTGTATCAGTCAGATGTATTACAATTCTACAGTAAAGGTTTCATAAATTAATATCCAGAACAGTTCTGGCCACCTGACTGCAATAATAAATGAATTTTTAATAAGAACGAACTGAGAGAAATAATCAATACTTTACAAATTCTCTCACTCATATATCGTCAATATGATGTATGTTTCTGCTCAAATTGTGTAATAAATTGTTTACTTATAGATTATAGCTGGTTTCAGTTCATAAATCTAGCTAAGTTTTGATCTATAAAGACCGAAGCTTTTTGTAAATTGATTTAAACACTGAATCATGTTGAAAAGTAAGAAACTTGTTACGGAAATGGAATGTATTATTATTTCATGCCTCCTGGAATATTTCTCCCACAAACGATACTTGGTGAACTCATAAGATTTTGGGTCAAAAAAGGAAACAAGCATGGAAGTCAAACTAACAACAATTAATTAATGTATTAACAAAAGGATAAAGAAAGAAACAAAGTTGATATTATGAACAGTTCAGTACAATCTTCAGTCTGTGTTGCTGAACTGCTTACATGCCTTGTGTCTATTGGAGTAAAAAAAAAAGTGATGCTATTCTAAAAGTCAAAGGTTAAAGAGGAAAAGCCTTTCAAATATCATACCACCTGTGCAGTAGCATGCAGAAGGTGTGGCAAAGGGTGCGATGATTTTGGGCATCAATATCGGAAAGGGAATCCATATTGGGAGAGTATCTGTATTGGGAGGGCATCCAATGAAATTTTGAAATTTGAAATTGTCTCTGTTAACTTTGTTGTACAAGCACCCTACAGTCCCAAGTGGATCCATGTTTTGATAAGCAAAAACAGAGTAGGGCCCCACATACTTGAGTCTTAGGGGCATACAAAGAAGTGACCCAAGGTATCACCAAGCCTCAGCATATCATTACAGCTATGTGTGGTTTGAATGAGGACTTAATATGCTATATACTATGACTGAAGGGTAAGATAACAATAGTGAAACACTCTTAGGTATTTACTAAGCTGAGCTTGATATAGCGCAAGATCATACTAAGGTCCATAGACATTGTAAATTATTTTATAATGTGGAAAAAGTAATTCTCAGTGTGGACTGAATTATCCAAACAGTTTTATTTTAAATGTCATGTTTCAACAGAATGTAGGTGATTAAGGGTTCATTTTTTTAAACATCTATGTTTTATGATGACTTTTTTTGGAAAGATAGTAAAGTGGTTTCTTGTTGAATTTTCCAGTTTAGAATTTTCTGTTTCCTTTCAAGATGGAGGTAATCATGGCAATTCCCAGATAATAAAGAAAAGGAATCTATGGAGAGCCATTATTGCCTACATCTTGAAGGGAGAAAGAGAACTCAGAAGTGAAATCCATGGAGAAGTCAATGGGAAACCACTTTTTTGCCTTTCCCAAGCAGTCTTAGCAATTCCCAGATAATAAAGAAAAGGAATCTATGGAGAGCCATGATTCCCTACTTCCTGAAAGGTGAAAGAGAACTCAGTAGTGAAATCCATGGAGAAGTCAATGGGAAAACACTTTTTGCCTTTCCCAAGAAGTCATGGCAATTCCCAGATAATAAAGAAAAGGAATCTACAGAGAGCCATGATTGCCTGTCTCCCTTCAAGATGTAGGCAATCATGGCTCTCCACAGATTCCTTTTCTTTATTATCTGGGAATTGCCATGACTTCTTGGGAAAGGCAAAAAAGTGGTTTCCCATTTACTTCTCTATGGATTTCACTTCTGAGTTCTCTTTCTCCCTTCAGGAAGTAGGCAATCATGGCTCTTGATAGATTCCTTTTCTTTATTATCTGGGAATTGCCATGACTTCTTGGGAAAGGCAAAAAGTGGTTTCCCATTGACTTCTCTATGGATTTCACTTTTGAGTTCTCTTTCTCCCTTCAGGAAGTAGGCAATCATGGCTCTCCATAGATTCCTTTTCTTTATTATCTGGGAATTTCCATGACTTCTTGGGAAAGGCAAAAAAGTGGTTTCCCATTGACTTCTCCACAGAATTCACTTCTGAGTTGGTTGTCTCCCTTCAAGATGTAGGTAATCATGGCACTCCATAGATTCCCTTCTATTATCTATGAATTGCTGTGTTTTCTTGGGAAAGAGGGAATGGATTCCTAATGTGTTCTCCATAATTTTGAATTCAGAGCTATATTTTTTCCTTCAGAACATATGCAGTCATGACTCACCACCGATTAATTTTCTTTATCTGTGAATTGTCAGGATTTCTTGGGATAAATATTAGTCTGGTTTCCAATTACTTTCTCCACTGTTTTGAATTCAGAGCTGTCTTTTTTTTTTCAGGGCATAGGTGATGTAGGCTCTCCGCAGTTTCCTTTTCTGTAATATCTGTGAATAGCCAAGTCTTCTCGTGAATGGCTGTAGAATGATTAAAGAAAGAATAATACCATGTCTTTTCAGGAAATAGGTGGTCATGGCTCTCCACAGATTCCTTTTCTTTATTATCTGGGAATGGCCATGAATTCTTAGAAAAGACATTATCATGGTTTCCCATTGCTTTCTCCAGAGATTTCACTTCAGAGTTGTCTTTCTCTTTTCAGGAAGTAGGCGATCATTGCTCTCCATAGATTCCTTTTCTTTATTATCTGGGAATGGCCATTACTTCTTAGGAAAGATAGAGTGATTTTTTTGTTGCCTTCTCCACAGATTTCACTTTGGAGCTGATTTCTCCCTTCAACATGTAGGCGATTATGGCTCTCCATAGCTTCCTTTTCTTTATTATCTGAGAATTGCCCTGAGTTCTTAGGAAAGATAGAGTGATTTATTGTTGCCTTCTCCACAGATTACTTTTCAGAGTTGTCTTTCTCTTTTCAGGGTGTAGGCAATCATGGCTCTCCACAGATTCCTTTTCTTTATTATATGTGAATAGCCATGACTCCTTGGAATATATAGTACAGTGGGTTTTCATTGCTTTCTCTGTTATTGATTTTAGAGTAGTCTCTCTTCTAAGCCAGCTGTCTAACCTGATATTTAACTTTTAGCTGAGAGAAGAAATAGATTTATGCCATTCCCAAGGGAATTAGTTTAAAAGTGAATGCAACTGGCAAGAATGGAATTTGAATTTGGCTTGCCAATTCCATTTTCTGCACTAAAACCTACTAAAACACTAACCACAAATCCCTCTCACTGATATTGTAACAAAATAATATGGTTACTGGATATGTAGGTATGGTGGCATTTTGGATTGTTGCTTGGATTGAGAAATCAGAGACCCAAGTTCAATTTCCAGTCAAGTTAATTACATTCACTTACATGCTAATTCTCTTGGGAAAAGTATGAATTCATCTCTTCTCCCTCCAGCTGTGGGTAAATAGCAGGATAGACTGAGTTCTATAGGCTTGGGTGGCAACTGATCATGGAGAAGGAAAACTTTGAATTCAAAAGTGGCCTGGAGACTATCTTGCCTAAGACACAACACTTCTACTGTGGCTGCAGTACATGTGATGTCCCTATGCCTCTGATGAGTTATGGAACTCATGATTGTGAATGTAAAGACTTGCCTCGACAACGTCTTACACATAATGCCTTTAACCATACTCACTTAATCATCACACAACTATTAAACATTTAAAAGACTATACTCAAATATAAGTGACAGGAGGTGGCCATCAGAGTAGCAGTAAGAGTGGTTGTTATTCAACTATCCCCCAAAGTTTAAAAACTGAAAAAGAAATAAAAAAATGAAATAAATAAAAAATAAAATTTTCAAATTGAATATGAATAAAAGAAAACAAGAAAAAGAGAAAAAATTTAATAGAAAATGAAACAGAAAATAAAGAAGAAAATGAAAAGAATAAGTATGAAAGTAAGTGCAACAGACAAGACCAGAATTTAAATGCAACTCACCAATTCTGCTTAAAAACCATTACATTATCCACACATCCTTCTGACTGATACTGTAACAAAATCTTTTGGTCACTGGAACTATAGCACCTGTCTTGACATGTCTCTCTTTGGTCAAACTCACCAAATCAAACACAACTAATGTCACTCAAATTCTAATCATTTTTACACCTTGCCCTTGGCAAGAGATGACATCAAATGTTAGGCTGTTCAGAAAACAATGTCCTATATTAGAATCAACTTTTATTCCTCAATTAATGTATTACAGTTTAAATTAATCACAATAGGAAGTTACAAGGTTATTTATGATAAGGTGACAAGGTTATTTATGATAAGGTGACAAGGTTATTTATGATAAAATTCAAAAGATTTGGATGCCAAGATATCTTTTGATTTAAAAAATTTTTCAAGACACATAAAAAAGTGGTAGTCAATGTGTGAGAGATCTGAGTAATATGGTGGATCTGGTAAAGTATAGTAAAGTTGGTGAGTTTCTGCAGGTGTCATCCTGGCAACATGTGGATTGATCATTATCATGAAACAGAATGGAACCTCATCAATTAATCAGTTCTAGTTGCATTATGCTTAACCCAGTGGTTTCTAAATGGTATGGCATGCCTCATAGGTGAGGTGGAAGAGGATAGCAGGTGAGGCAGAATGATTGAAAGACAATCACAGATTGACAAACAGTTTCAAAAAATTTATATACCAAAAATAAATATGGATCCAAAATTTTAAATATTATTATGGATTACTTGTAATTGCTTGCATGAGTCCCAGTATAAATACTTATAAATAATTATTGACCAATTTTATCATTGTGATATTTTTGCATTATATCAAGTATTAAAAATATAGTAACTAGAGTCCGCAAATTGGTGGAGAGAATAATCATGATAATGTTCTGACTTTGAATCCATGGTTATCCCCGCTTAACCCTTTCTGAGTATTTTCCATCGTGGTCTATGGAAAAACTTGACTGAATTAGAGATCATTTTGTAAATTCAAGCTGTTTAGATCTGACATTAAATGAGGAGGAAGAATTGACACCTTAAAAATGAAACACAAGAGTCTACCACTGGACTCTTTTTGGATATACAACCAGAAACAACATCCATGTGTCTCTTCAAAAGCATTATCCATTCTTCTAAGCTTCTTCATGACATATTGATCTAAACAAGGATTTTCAGATCTGACAAATACCAAAAAACAAAAAAGGAAAATGTCTCTTTGTGTTGATGAAGAGATGAGAGTTGGTTTTCTCAAATTAGGCCAAATATAAAGGAGATTACCCATCAAAAACATGCTCATACCTTGTGTACTTTAATCATATAAGTTTGTATTATATACTATACTAGCAGCTATGCCCAGCTGGTCGATCAGAAAAAGCATTCAATTAAAATGGAGCTCATGTTTAGATATAACAGGGTCTATCTTCTTCAATTATTTAAAGTAATTTTATTAAAAAAACATTTTGAATTAATGTAGTTAACAGAAGTAGTCTGTATTTATTCAATCAAAGTTAGCCGAGGACATGAAGGGGTAAAACAGGCAACATGAAGACCCACTTGAGACCACAATTATTTTGGAGTTTTTGAAATTCAGTTTATCATTGTACTACCAGGGATGTAAAAGAGGATACATTTATAAAGCAATTGTTAACTTTGATGAAAATTGATTGAAAGATCAATGAAAAATAAGAAAGAAACCAGTAAAAATCATCATTTTTCACTATTTACATGGGTTTTCCCTATATGGGTGAACTCAATTATCAAGTTAAATGACTGTTAAACAATCAACTTATTGTTGGCTACAATTGAGTGAAGTCTGTATTAGATTTCTTGAAATTTGAAGGAATTTTTAGTTTAAAATTTGTACTGTAATCAATTTGTGTTGAAACTGATTTTTGTTTTTTATGGTTTTTCACTAAACGCAGTGGCATAGAAATAAAAATGAGGTATTGTTGAGCTCATCATGATGTAAGTAACTTACATACCAAGTTTGAAGGAAATTGGAGGGAAAAAGTTGAATTTATCGATTTTGATTGGCTTTATTGATTTTTTAAATATGATTGATTTTATGCTAAGAACCTATCTCTTACATTGTACAATGTAGGTGCCAAGTTTGGTCAAAATTGGTTGGATGGATTTCAAGTGAAAAGGTATCACACAGACATGCAGACATCATCTGTTTTATATATATATATATATAGATTTAACATACTGTTTGTTGTTTTTTATTTTTAAATGTATGTTTTATCACATAAAATTTAGTATGGTGTGAATAAATTTTCATTCCAAATTTTCAGCCCAGAGAAAAAAGTTTGGGAACAACTGGCTTGAATAAAATTGCATTTAATCCAGTTGTTGGCAGTAAATTTTGGCATTCATACTCTGTTTAGTTTCTAGAAAGCTGTAATGAATAACCCCAATAGGAGATCACCATAAAATCATCATAATCTTCTGCTAGTGCAATTTCATTTTCCAAAGATACTTGGGTCCTTTGTCTTGATCAAGCCATTAAGCCAATCATTTACTATTGTCATAAAGGATCCATTTCTCATCACAAGTCCTTATTCGACCAAGAAATGGATTATTCAAATTTAGCAGACTTCAAAACATCAAACTCTTTGACTTTCACTGAGTTCATGTGAAACCATTTTTTGAGTTTCTATACTGCACCAATTTTATTGAGTTGGCCCAATATTGTTGAAATTATTATCTGAGATGTTTCTCTGATAATTTGACATGGGTTTTGTTCAGCTAGTGTTTTCAGATGTTGATTGTCAGTTCCAGTGAGACATCTTCCACCACCTTGATCTTCAAGACACATATCCCTACTAGGGAACTTTAAAAACCAGCACTTTACAGTTTGATCAAAAGTGAATCCTTCAAGTAATGCTCTCTCAAAGTTGGCAGAAGTTTGAGAAACATTATGACCAAGCTTGAAATTAGGTTATATTATGTTAGGTTCGTTAGTTGATTTGTTTAACTACATATGAACCTCTTATGGATCATTTAATGCTGAAATTTAATTTTTTGGGAACTTTGAAGTAACAAAAATATATGTTATTCTGCTTCACAATTGAATACATGGTAAATGATACTCAGCTTTTGAGCATTTACAAGTCTGTGTGTATATGATTGGAGGTGGTGATGTGCATGTTTTATGTTGCAGTTTTTTTAAAAGTTATATTTTAGAATACAGTTTGATTTAAGAACTTGCTGGTACTATATGGATTAATGTCATGAGAGAGTTCTTTCATTTTGGTTTTTTGATTTTGTTTAGTGGCATATCAACTATGATGGGTTAATTAATGCTGAACTTGAACACAATTTTATGTCTTCAACTAAATATATTTTGAATGCAACGGTATGCCTTAAACTACAGATAAAATATATTGTTTGTCATTGTGTTTAGCAGCATATCAACCTGTTATTTAATGCCAAAATTTAAATATTTTGATTGGTTTGGTTGATTTTGTTTAGCGGCATATCAACCTCTATGCATTATTTAATGCTGAAATCAAAATATTTTGATTGGTTTAGCTTGGTTGATTTTGTTTAGTGGTATATCAACCTCTATGGGTTATTTAATGTTGAAATCTAAATATTTTGATTGGTTTGGTTGGTTGATTTTGTTTAGTGGCATATCAACACCTCTATAGGTTATTTAATGCCAAAATTTAAATATTCTGAACACAATTTTATCGCTTCAACTATAGAAAATGTATTGTTGGTCATTTTGCTATAAGCAGTATTGGTCTTTTTATATAAAAATGTATTGCTGATATTTTTACTATTAAAATGTATTTTTATACTTTCATAGCATTTTTGTTTGAGGGGTTCACTACTTGCTTACAACTGGAACCTAAACAGGTGCTACCACCTTGGGGCATGGTGAACCTGGTAACAACAGGAATTAAGAGGTTGTTCCAGGCTCTACAAAACTCCAATCTTCTGATCAGAAGCCTTGTTGCTGGATGTAGTTTATTGTCATACCCAGGATGGTATACATAATAGGATAATAGGTTCGGCTGGTTAATTTAATGAAATATAAACTATTCTTGAGTTACTTAATTTCAAATAAGTCCTATAAGACAAAAATCACAATGAATTAATATTAGGTTGTTACATAAATTTCTTCTTTTTTTATAATTTATTTTAATATTTAATAGTCCTTCTAAATCATTTAACAGTGTTGCCCTTCATTGTTTACAACTACCTGCCAATTATCAACTGTTTCATGCCTTGACAATAGAAATCACTAGGTTTTGTCACTGAAAATTTATCAAGCCACTTTTTATGCTCCACATCATTGTTGAATGAAACACCCCTCAATTTTTTATAAAAGTGGCTGAAAAAGTTGATAGTCTGAATATAGTGGATATGGCAGAACTTCTCAACCAAACTTTTTAATTGCATGTTTGGTCATGTTAGCAATGTAACGGCAAGCATTGTCATATGGAATAATCATACTGTATCACTGGTCAGATCATTTCAGATGAATTGCTTCTTTGAGACTGTTCATTTGTTCAACATACAATTTAGTATTGACTGTTTGGTTGTTGGCAAAGATGCCGATTTTTTAAGTGTAGCTTAGATGTTGCACAAGGCCGAAAGTATGGGGCACCTAGTGAGAAGTGAACTCACTACCCAGTCATAAACTGTTCTGGCAAGACAAATTTGCTAACCATTACACCATGTCAAAGTGCCCTATTGTTGATGAAGATGACAAATGTCAATAACAAGAGAGTCTGCCATGTTCTGAGCCAATTCGTTTGTAGTCTGGTGTGATTCTTCTTTAATAAGTGTGTACAATTGGTTCTCATTAAACTGAACATATTGGCAATAATGCAGAGTTTGTGAGTTTGAACTTACCCCTTCTTGAAATGAGAAAATCATTTTCTGTGCCATTCTGTCAGTAATGAAATCATCTCCATACACAGCACAAATGACTCAAGCAGCTTTGTGACCTTGTTTAAAAGCAGATATGTCGAACATGATTATTCTTGTTTTCTCGGAATTCTATCTCAAAGGGGTGTCTAATATGAAATCAAATTTCAATAACATTAGACAACAGTCACACAGGATGACCAGAATCTGTCTATATTCCTGAGATGAGGTATTATGTACACTATTTACATTATTCGGACTACTGTCTTCATCTTTTTCGCCATATTTATCACAACGTTTCAGCCTTTCAGTATCTGTCTATATTTCTGAGATGAGGTATTATGTACACTATTTACATTATTCAGACTATTGTCCTCATCTTTGTTGCCATATTTATTACAACATTTCGGCCTTTCAGTATCTGTCCATATTTCTGAGATGAAGTATTATGTACACTATTTACATTATTTGGACTATTGTCCTCATCTTTGTCGCCATATTTATTACAACGTTTCAGCCATTGTATGCTACGGCTTTTTTCAGGTGGTTGGAATGTTGAATTGAACCCTTTATTTCTCTCACTGGGGTAGACTGTTCTAGTTCCACGTGCCATGTTTAATGGATGTCAGTTATCAGTTATCTCCTGTTAATTCCCCTCTTCAAGTTCTCCACTGCCTTAACCGGGTATTGAACTCACACTCTTTGGGTCCTGTCACTGGATCTAACTAACGCCTTTATCCACTGTGCCATGTGTCCTTAAGGCAGTGGAGAACTTGAAGAGAGGAATTAACAGGAGATAACTGATAACTGATATCCATTAAACATGGTATGTGGAACTAGAACAGTCTACTTGTTATGGAGTGGTTTCACGGTGGAGGCTTGTATTTGTACTAAGTCGGTCCTAAAACAGGTTTGATGTACAAAACATTAGGAACTTGATATAATAGATAATGACGCAGAGAAATCTAGTTGTGGTCGCTGATACTTTAGTAGTCGACTAACGGTTGTCTGGCATCGACTGACTGACCGACCCACTGAGTGACTCCCTCTTACTACTCCTACTTATGATAGGTGGGAGAGTCTATTAACTATAGAATAGGTGTGTTCCACTATAACACTACTGCAGTGTGTGAAATAAAGGGTTCAGTTCGATATTCTAACTACCTGAAGAAGGCCAGAGCATACAATGGCCAAAATGTTGTAATAAATATGGTAACAAAGATGAGGACAATAGTCTGAATAATGTAAATAGTGTAGGATCACCAGAGTTAGTAAAAAGCAAAAGAATGCTATGAAAAATTATTCTTTGAGATCATTTGCCGATCATTGTAAAAAAAAAAAAAATGAATGAATGAATTGATGTAACAACCTAATTGATAGATAGACATGTATCCAGTTTATGCCAGAGTTAAAAAAAATAGATATTGGTTTGTATTATACCAAATTTAATCCAAACATTGGAAATCGGTCTTTTTTGGTTATTTTCAGTATGTTCTAAGCTCAACTAATAGGAAAGATTTTAAATGGTATCCTGGCTGAATATGATTTCAAACAATCATGTCTTTTTATTTTCATTTAATTAGAATAATAGTTTATTCATGTAATAAAAAAAAAAATGATAGCTGACATGAAATTGATATTTTATGTCTTTACTATTATTATTATTATACTATTTTTATAATTACTATTATTATAATATTATTATTATATTATTACTATTATACAATAATTATAATATTATATTATTATTATACTAATATTATTATAACATTATATTATTAGTATTATTATTATCATTATTGTTATTACTATTATATTATAATAATATTATATTATTACTATTATCATTATACTATTATTATAATATTATTGTTATTACTATTATTACTATTATGCTATTATAATAATATTATTATAATATCATTATTATAATGTTACTATTATCATTACTATTATATTATTATTATAAAATTATAATCTTATTATTATAAGAATATCATAATAATATTATCATTATAATATTATTATTATTATTACCATTATTGTTAAGTCTTTACTATTATTAGAAGTCTTTCACATGTAAATCTTTAAATATATAGTCTAATTATCATATTAGTATAAAGTAATTTAGGGGGATAAATTTACTACTTAATAGTAATCGAAAACTGATCCTCTGCATTATGTTCATGAGATTTTCATATTAACATTATTTACCCATGATCTCCACAAATAATGGCATATGTTAAATTGATATTTTCTCAAGACCTTACATGCTTGGACACCTATCAATGTGTGATATGGTACTGCAAATACCCTAACATTATGTGACTGTTGATCAGAGCAGCTACTCTAAGCATTACAAAAGAGTTCAATCAATTGGGAAGCAGCAACCAGAAAACTCCCAACTTTGTATCCTCAAAATGAAAATCATGGCTACTGATCAAAATGTTAAAACAGTTATTTCCTTATGGCCACGAATGGAAAGAACCAATAAATCACATACTAAAAAGGAAATAAAGGATAAACCTCTACATCTGCTCGAGAATTTATGGCAATTCACATGTATGAAAGAAAGGAAGCTGTGAAGAGCCATAATTGCTTATGCAGAAACGATGGATTCATACTTTTCCTAAGAGTATTTGTGCAAAAGTGAATGGAGCAAATCAAAAATTAGAAATGTAAAATAAAAAAGGAAAGAAATGGAAAGATGAAAGACAACATGACAAATGTATACATTGAAAAAATGTATCTACTATTCACATAAATTATTTATTGAAGTAAAAAAGAAAATAATGTAAAAAAAAAGAAAAATAGCTCTTGAAGTTCACAAGGATTTCACTACTTTCTACCAATATCTGCACTATGTTGCTGAAAGGCTTCAGCACCCTGAAATTTATGGTAATGCAATAAGCTCCAGAAGCTTGTGTATGAATTTCACTGTAAGTTATTTTTTAGGCAATTGAACTAATCAGGTTAACTTTTACAAAATTTAAGTTGAGTTTTTAAGATTGTTTATTGATATGGTTTTTATCCTTGTTTTGAACAAAGTTTTTGATCCTTGTTTTGACTATGATTTTATCCTTGTTTTGAACACATTTTTTGATCTTTGTTTTGAGATTGGTTTTCAACCATTATTTTGAACATGGTTTCTGATCCTTGTTTTGAACATTTTTATCCCTGTTCAAAACATATTTTTTGATCTTTGAGATTGGTTTTCAACTTTTATTTTTAACATGGTTTTTGATCCTTCTTTCAAACATTTTTATCCCTGTTTTGAACATATTTTTTGATCTTTGTTTTGAGATTGGTTTTCAACCATTATTTTGAACATGGTTTCTGATCCTTGTTTTGAACATTTTTATCCCTGTTCAAAACATATTTTTTATCTTTGAGATTGGTTTTCAATTTTTTTTTTTGAACATGGCTTTCGATCCTTGTTTCGAACATTTTTATCCCTGTTCTGAACATATTTTTTGATATTCGTTTTGAGATTGGTTTTCATCTTTTATTTTGAACATGGTTTTTGATTCTTGTTTTGAACATTTTTATCCCTGTTCTGAACATATTTTTTGATCTTTGAGATTGGTTTTCAACTTTTATTTTGAACATGGTTTTTGATCCTTGTTTTGAACATTTTTATCCCTGTTCAAAACATATTTTTTGATCTTTGAGATTGGTTTTCAACTTTTATTTTGAACATGGTTTTTGATCCATGTTTTGAACATTTTTATCCCTGTTCTGAACATATTTTATGATCTTTGTTTTGAGATTGGTTTCCATCTTTTATTTTGAACATGGTTTTTGATCCTTGTTTCGAACATTTATATCCCTGTTTTGAACATATTTTTTGATCTTTGTTTTGAGATTGGTTTTCAACCATTATTTTGAACATGGTTTTTGATCCTTGTTTTGAACATTTTTATCCCTGTTCTGAACATATTTTTTACCCTTGTTTTGAACATGTTTTTTGATCCTTGTCTTGAGATTGGTTTTTCAATCCTTGTTTTGTGCATAGTTTTTGATACTTGTTTTCAACATATTTATTAAATAATGAAATTGTGAATAGAAATGGTTAGTTTTGGGTACAAATATTGGTGCCCATTTCCTTGCTGGTGATCAGCTTTTGACATAATATAGAACTAGGAGAGGTTTTAAGCATTCTATTTAAAAAAAAGATCTTTCAAACAATATTTTTATTTTGCAAAATTAATTTTTAAAATAAATTTTTATATATTACTAATAAAAATAGTTAATAAGAAAAAAGACTTATGTGTGAAATTTTTATTTTAATTTTTCAAACTCATTTTGTTTTTTCTCAATAAATTCTGATATTTTATTCTTAAGAAGGACTTTAAGAAATATTTGTCTTATATTCAAGTTGATAATCTGGCTTTTCTGGTGAAGATTCTTATTAACTTTGTATTTTAGAATCTCCAAACAAATTGGATGTAAGAAACTGCCATGATTGTACCTTCATTGATGAGTCAATTAGCATTTAAAAAGTGGGAATAAAGAGAAACAAAGATGCTATACGTATTGAAGTAGACAGTAACATTGGTCAGTTAGCAATCAAAAGATTTCTGCAATTTGTGTAGGACTGAATGGTTATGTAAAAGTGTAAAAGATTTATTGTCTGTTTTACTATTCAAATATTTACATCTGTGACTATTTACAGTGATTTATATCTAAATGAGTTTTTGATGATTCTTTTTTTAATTGTCATGTCCCTTCAGAATGTAAGTGGTCACAGCTCTCCACATACTCCTTTTATCTTTATTATCTTTGAATTGTCATATCTCTTTCCTTTTAGGATATAAGCAGCTTCCTTTCCTTTAATATATATGCGAATTGCTATAAATTCTTGGGAAAAATAGTGGTGTTGTTTTCTCTTGCTTCCTCTATAATTTATTTTCAGAGATGTTGCTCTCCCTTTAGGAGATAAGCAATCATGGCTCTTCACAGCTTTCTTTCCTTTAATATATGCAAATTGCTATAAATTATTGGGAAAAATAGTGGTGTTGTTTTCTCTTGCTTTCTCTATAATTTGTTTTCAGAGATGGTGCTCTCCCTTTAGGAAATAAACAATCATGGCTCATCACAGCTTCCTTTCCATTAATATATGCAAATTGCTATAAATTCTTAGGAAAAATAGTGGTGTGGTTTTCTTTTGCTTTTTCATAGTTTTGAATTTAGAGTTTCTTCTAGATTGGCTGCCATTCAAACAGTGAGTGCACAGTCTACTTTGATATTTAACCCATAGCTGGAGGACGAATTCAAGCTTTTTCTAAGGGTATTAGTACAAAAGTAAAAGCAACAGATTAGCCAAGAATTTGAACTCTGCTTGCCAATTCAATTACACATATGCATAACTGTTACGCTGCTGATACATCTAATGTCTTTGATGTTAATTAAAACAAAATATTGTGTTGAACAAAATATAAGAATATTTTATGTTAGAGTCTTTGAGGTTATGGTAATATAACAGAATTGTTAAGAACCACTCTCATTTCCTTTGTATTTTAATAGTAAGGAGGATGTTCCTCTCAGACAGCTTTTTCCCAAAAACCATTGCTTTGTGGAACAGACACCCACATGGATGCTACTTGAAGTCAAGGGTCAATTGTTAGCTATCTTCCATATCCATGTAACCTTCACTTCCTAATCTTACATTCATATGACACACCTTATTCAGTAAACCTTTATTTTGAGTGGATCTTGGGCCTTGCAGTGAGTGAACATATGTTTGTTTGTTTGTTTGAGTTTTATGGCATATCAACCACTGTGGGTTATTTAATGCCAAATCCAGTTTATATGAATTTTAAATGCCTATTTTGTATGGAATAAAAAATATATAGCTGGCAACATTATTGTTTCAAAAAAAAACAAAAAAAACGTATAGCTGGCAACACTATTCCTTTACAAAAAAATGTATAGCTGGCAACACTATTCCTTCATAAAAAAACGCATAGCTGGCAACATTACTTTTTTACAAAAAAACTTTGAGCTGGCAACATTATTGTTTCAAAAACTTTGAGCTGGCAACATTATTTTTCTGAAAACATTATCTGAGACCTTGCTGTTGGATGCAGTTTATCGCCGTACCCAGGACGCGGATGTAGTTTATCATCATACCCAGGACGCGGATGTAGTTTACCGTCATACCCAGGACGTGGATGTAGTTTACCGTCATACCCAGGACGTCGAACATTTGTATAAAAAAGATTACATTTATATACAATATTTTTTATATCCACCCTCCATATCCTCATAATCTTCACTTTCTACTCTAAATTCATGTAACACATCTCATTCAGTTATTCTCTACCTTGAGTGACTCTTGAGCCTTGTAGTGAGTTAACATTAGTATAAAAGACATTACATTTATATACAATATCTTTTTTATATCCATCATCCATATCCTCATAATCTTCACTTTCTACTCTACATTCATGTAACACATCTCATTCAGTTATTCTCTACCTTGAGTGACTCTTGAGCCTTGTATTGAGTGAACATTAGTATAAAAAACATTAGATTTATATACATTATCATTTTTTACATCTATCTTCTATATTCTCCTAATCCTCACTTCCTACTCTTACATTCATATCACACACCTCATTCAGTACCTTCTATCTTGAGTGGCTCTTAAGCCTTTTATAGAGTGATCATTAGTAAAACAAAAAAAAATATAACATACTGACCTGGATAAAGAAGTATGTCTTCTATGTACTGCATCCCTTCAGGATCTTTACAACTTATTATTCCTTGCACCTCATTGCAGTGTTTCACCCTTTTCCAAGTCTCCTGCCTCCTGACTTGGTATCCATTCACCCAAGCTCATCAGTTAAGCGCATCAGGTAACCTGCCTTCCCACTATCTCTCCAACCCTCAATTGAGAGTAAGGTTTTCCAAGCCCTTGTTCCTCATTGTGTGTCCAAGAAATTTCAGCTGTCTCTTTATAACAATATTTTAAGAGTCTTTATCTGTTTCAGTTTTTTCTATTAAACTAAATAAATGATTAAAATAAAATACATTTGTTGTGTGGTTTGCATGTTTTAGGTTCCCTAGTAGTAGTAGTAGTACTCATCTGATATGTTTAAATGTCTATTTTATTTAACAAGAAGAAAATCTCTGAAAGTTTGTAGGAAATACATTGAAAAGTATTACCTCAAAGCAAATGTTAAGTCAGTTTTCTATGATATTCTATTGTCAGATAACAAATGAAAATAATAACATTATGATGGAAGATGAAGCTGTTGAAAATATTTAAAACATCCTTTTTTTCTAGAATCAGTTGTCCAAGTTATTGGGTAGGAGCAAAAGTCTATAGTGTTTTTAAATGAATTTTAAAGTCAATATTTATATGGTAATGCAATTCTGCACATCACTGCACCAGCTGTGATGACATCCAAGGTTGGCTGTATGTGAATACACCGGTGCTCTCTATGTTTCACAAATTTGTTTTAATAACCAATATTAGGGCCATGAACACCATCGACAAAATAATAGTGACAAATGCCTTTCAAGACACTTGTTGGGTTGGGCATTAGCAAAAAAAAAAAACAATTTCTCAGTTGGCAATCTTCCTTCTGCTATGAGAAAGCAAACTTTATTTTTAAATGACTTCTCACTAAGTTCAAGCCATAGAAAACGAGCCTCTACACACTCACTTCCTAGATATTTCACTGATTGCCCCTTCACTCAATGTCCAATTCATTATATAGATAATGGCTGGAGCACCCATCACCTACTTCCACCCACTCGTGTTTCACCAACCAGAAAATGGGGACCACCCAGACAGGTTTGGGGTGGTCAGTCGTTCAAAGACCCTACTTTCATGGCTATGTAAAAACATTTTCATGTTTGATAATTCAAAGGTGGGCTGGAGACAAGATTCCTGAGAAACTCTGGTTATTAAATTGAGTTAGACGGAAAAAGAATTGATTTATTCATCTTCTAAGGATGTGTGAGAAATCATACTACTACATTTAGGCATTTGTACATAAGTTTATTCAATCATATATGTGTCATTTTGAATCACTACCTTTCACAAGTTTTCAGGCAGTTTCATGATTTCATGCTCACAGAACTGACATCTTTCTAAGTGAGGAATTGGTTTAGCAGGCTTCCTAAGATTTTAAGTTCTTTCCATTAAGAGAATTTTGTAGGGATCAAAAGTGGTAATCCAAATGTGCAAGTTCAGATGAGTGCAGCAGACAGTAGGACATCATAGCCAAAATTTATTAATTTCTGCTGGGTCTATAAAAAGACACGAGTTTGTGCATTGTCCTGATGAAAGACACACCCTTTCAATTAGCCAATCCCAGATGCTTTTATTTGATTGCTGTATTTAATCAGTCCAATTGGGAAGAATACTTTTCTAAATTTGATTGGACACAGCTGTCTGAGTGCTAGCTGATTTGGTGCCAGACTTTTAGTTGCCAGACGTTTAGTTGCCAGACTTTTGGGTTGCTAGCAAAAATGTTGATTGATTCATCATAATTCAAAGGTTGAACTTTAAAAATATTTTAAAACTGTAACTTTATTAAAAAGTAAAAATATTAAATCTGTTAATCAGTAAAAACTGTTATGTAACTTTAGTTTATTTGGTAATTATGAGCAAGGCTCCTCAAGAACTTGATAGTATTCATGATTTCAAATCTAAAAAGTGTCATGTATTCTATCAGCATCTCAGTTTTCCAACATTTTTTTTCTAGCATCCAAAAGTCTGGTGCCCGAAAGTCTAGCATCAAATCAACCAATGCCAAAACATACCAAACCACACCGGATCCACGACAGCAATTGTTAAGTTCTGTTCTATGGACAATATTTGTTGCCAAGCATAGAGATTGAACTACCAGTATTAAATTATCTTGTGGATATTATCCAGGCAACAGAAAGTCTGTTCACTCCTGAATTACTCTGTCAATAATTCACCAGGCAACTGAAAGTGTTCCCCCACTAGAGAAAAACAAGCTTAAATTGAGCTACTTCGGCAGAACCCATCTGAAGCAGCAGGAGAGACAGGTTAATCCAACAAAGCATTAGTTTTATAACCAAAAGGTTGCAAGTTCAATCCCTATGCTGGGAAACAAATATTGTCCACAGAACAGAACTTGACAGCACCTTCTTTAGATGCAAACTGACTTTTGGAATGGTTAACTGTTGGCTCATATTATCTGACCCAACAATTTTTTCACTCCACATTGCTGTAAAAAATCCATTTCCCTCATTTTTCTTTTAAAAAAAGGGTTGATTTTTATGTGTTTGAGCAAAGGCTCACAGGGGAAAAGGTGGTCCATTAATTTTTTTTACATTATTTACATTATTCGGACTGATATCCTCATCTTCATTGCAATATTCACAACGATTTGTCTGTTCTACACTCCAGCATTCCTCAGGTGATTGTAATTTCAAACTGAACCCTTTATTTTATCCACCAGGGTAGATTGTTCTAGTTCCACGTGCCATGCCTCTTCTGGATATTTCAGTTATTTCCCTTTAAGTCAAATCTCCAAGTTTTTATGTTAAATTGGGAGGCATCCCAATATTATTGTGATTCATGCATGATTCAAGTGTTTTCAAATGACATTAAATATATAGAATATCTTTATAATGTTCTGTTCTATGTTACAGAGTTATCTTTAATTAGCATTTTGATTTGGTCATCATTAATGAACAGGCCTGCCAGAACATTCTTGTTTTTTCCAGATCAAAGTTTCTTCTTAATCTAGCAAACCATATACAAAACAGTACTCTCAGCTATCGTACCATATCCATAAATGGCACATATATCTTTTGTTGTTTTTAAAATGTTTAACTTTCCAGAAATAAAAGAGCATCAAGAAAGTATCTCTGAATCTGCGTTGGAGAAGAATTATTTTCTCCTCTCTCACAGGCAGGATGTGATGAGACTCTTACTAGTCTATCATTATTTTAAGTGCTCAGACAAACTACATTCCTTGGTTCCGCCAGGTCTAACCTTCATGGATAGACCCCACCATGCCACTTACTTGTAACAAACCACCCATATTCCCTCTGTATTCCATTGGTGAAACATAATTTCCACTGAAATAGCTTCTTCCCATGACCCACTGCTCTGTGGAATAGACTCCCAATAGGATGTTTCCTGATCACTACAATATTAACCTGTTCAAGCCTAGAGTTAACTGTTATCTACTCCTTCTATCTGTATAAACTACGCCTTAACATAATTCTCTACCTTGAATGGCCCACAGGCCTTGTACAGGGCGAACCTTATAATAAAATGATATAAATATATATTTACACACACACACAAATATATATATATATTATATATATATATATATATTTACACATGCTCTATCTCTGATATTGAGCACTTTATCCCATAAATATAGCACTCCTTAAGACTATATTTATATATATATATATATATATATATATATATATATATATATATATATATATATATATAAATGCATCTCATTTACCTGTTTTTACTTTTAATTTTAAAACATTTATAATTCACGATTCATGCATAAAACACCAATTATTGAAAAATGCAAGAAACTTTTTATCCAGCACACTAAAGAGCAGATGCACGGACATTGTTATTAAAACATTACAAATGTGTTGAGTTACCACCTATCAGTAACCTACTGTTTTATGTTAATGGTTTACACATACATTTATCAGGGAGGAATCTAACAATATGACTGGAACCCAAAAGCACTCAGATGATGATTTAAAAATGGATGGCAGCAGCCTCCTCAGATTCCAAGAGCTTAATTTCTGTTTTGTTTCAAGATTGGCATGTGCTTACTCGGCCACCAAACCCATGTTTACAGTCAGTGCAGATGGCAATTACTATTCTTGACAATTCACTTTGGGGCAGATTCGTTGCTCATCTGGTAAAGAACATTAATCATTTATTAAAAAAATATTTCTTTCCACATAATATTGCATTTATTTTGGAGCATGTTTTCTCTTCCCTATTCTCAAGAAAATACGTAATATCAGTTCTCTTATGTGGTAGTGAATGATGGACAATCTCCTCAATGAAGAAGTGACTTGAAGAATCAGAAATATAGTTTTATAGAAGGATGCTGAGAATATCAGGAACAGATCATGTGAGAAACGACAAAGTTTTAGAGAAAATGGAAACAAAAATGAAACTCATACTTAACATCAAGGAGAGAAAATTGAGATTTCTAGGGTGCATAATGAGAAAAGGAGCCTTGAAAATCTGATACTCACAGGACAGATTGAAGGCAAGAGGAACAGAAGAAAGCAAGACAAGCTATTTAGTGAGCTTGAATAAATGTATGGCAGGACATGGTTTAGTCAATGTTATGGAAAGACAAAATTTATTAAGAGTTACAAAGGACAAGAAATTGTGGAGAGCCATGATTTCCAATGTCCTGAAAGAACATGACATACAGAAGAAGAATTTGAGAATCAGGAAAATAGGCTTGTTGTTTTAAGCAAATTTTGTGGGCTATAATCAGATAAACATGCAGAGTATCTTAATACACATAGCAAGCATCCATAAATAGAATGCTGTTGTGTGTGTGTATATATATATATATATATATATATATATATATATATATATATATATAATATTAGTGGTTAATATACATATACATATGCAATCATATATCTAAAATATATAAATATATATACATACATACATATATATATATATATGTATAAAAAATAATTCCAAGAGGATAGAATCCAGGTAGAACTCAATGTCCAGGACAGAGTAAGGATATAAAAAAAGGCTTAAACACTAATATTCCATGGTCATAATTTATTCCATTGGAATCGTAAATATGATCCAATTTCTCAGACCTACAGATTCCAAAACAAAATTTGAATTTGTAGGTCTGATTAATTGGATCGTATTTACGATTCCAATGGAATAAATTATGACCATGTAATATTAGTGTCTAAGCCATTTTATTATATATATACATATATATATATATATATATATATATATATATATATATATATTGTTAAATACAACAGACAGTGAACGTCTATTATGTCTGATCATAAGCTGTTCTAAAGTTCCTATGTTAGTTTTAATTTCAGGTGAAAATAAAGACAAAAACTGTCCAACATTTTCACCTGAAATTAAAGCAAAGATACCAACTCAAGAACGGCTCATGATCAATGTTAGAAAGCAGAGCAACAATAAAAAATTGCATGAAATAATAGTTAAACTTAAAAAATACAAAACTTGTACACTCATTTTTGCTTATTTGTCCTCCTACCTAATGGTTGTCCCAGTTATTTTTGGAGTACTGGGGTCTATACCACAAAACTTAATGTCTTATATTAAGAAAATTAGAATAAAGCAGTCATAGGCAATCTTTTACAACCAGTGGGCTCCATCAGATATGGCTCATCATAAAGCGGGCTGTACTACTGAAAAAAATCCAAGGCAAATTTTTGTTGAATGTGTGTCAGCCATTTCACAACAGAAGACCAATATATATCTATCTTAATAATGTGGAAAAGTCAATCTTTTTTCTTCCAAGAAAATATTTTTTTCTGTAATTAAAATATTGAAGTTTTGGTGTCACGTATCACTGAGGACAGTATGATTAACACACATGTCTGCATATGTAATTTGTTTCAGATTTATTTATTTTAAAATAAAAAAAATATTTTTTCCCTGAAGAAAAAAATTATGAATGTTTCCTGTTTCTAAAGCAAAAGATGTTAACACATATGTTCTGCTACAAAATCAGTCAGATCCATTTGTAAAATTGTCCTATTCCTATTTTAACACCTGAAATCATGAAACAAGCCACTAATTTTTCCCAGGTGGTATTAAGAAGAGGTTATTGGTTACTATAATGTCTAGACAGTTGTTGGCTTTGCATTGCTGTTTGCAGATAGGATTTCCTAACAGATTTTAGTCAAATTACCAGCAGGTTAGCTAAGTGAATAAAAATATCCATATTATTTTGTTTAGGAAGTTGCTACACTCTGCCAGTGATCTCAAATTTCAATTACATGTCTGTTCTGTATTTGTTCCGTAATTATTTACTTCCTGTTTCCAAATTTGGAGCCGTTAACTGATTAGCTTTCTTTTTTTGATTCATTTTGTAAGGATAAAGAAAGTACTTATCATCTCCTTTTGGTGGAGATAAATCACTGCTTAATGACATCACTTCATACAATGTCAAGGGTGGTGGTCATTTGCACATCTGTGGTGCCATTTCTCTTTGGGAATATATCTTTCCTAGATATAAAACGAAACTCAAGCTAACAGTCCTTAATTCGGGAAACCCAAGACTTGTTTCCCATTCATAGAATATGTAATACCTGGGACATAATTGAATCCAGCTTCTTTGAATTTGGAGTATTAAACATGTCTTCTCCAGAAATAGGAATATCTCCATATTATAAGTAACACTCTTCCTTTTTTTCTCCTTACACTCTGCTTTGCTGTGGAGATATATGTGATATATTATTTACCATATGAGACACACATATATATATGTATATATAGCATTGCCATGTCTTAGTATATAAAATTTTCACTGAGAACCAATCATGTTTGTCATTCTTTTTCTTTTCAGCTATACTGTTCTATCTGTGAACTATGGTGTTATCATATCATGGATATAATAATACCCATAATGGGATGTGACACTGTAAGAATGCTAAATTTGAAGAAAGGAAAAAAGACTTAAATTAAATCAAAAGTGACCACAAGGACAAAGAAGGTAGTAGATAGATTGAAGGACATATTGAAAACAAGAGAAAATATACTTTTATCTTGTTTTCTCATTTCTTGAGTATGAAGAAGTTAGTAGATAGATTGAAGGATATACTGATAACAAAAGAAAATATACTTTTATTTTGTCTCTCATTTCATGAATAAGGACCTCACTAGGAGATAGTGCTGAAATTCATTTAGCCATTGGTTAAAGTGAAGCCAAAAGGATGATGTGAAGGGAGTGTGATTTTGAACAGAAACCACCAAGCTAGTCATAGATAATAATTTTATGACTACAAGTAGGTTAAGAAAAAGGTACAGAAATGATTCTATGTCACTTGTTGATAGAGGTGGAAGATACATCTGTTGCTAAAGGAACAAGATTTTCTCAGGACAGAAAAATTTGGTTAAGTGGGAAAAAGAAGAGTTAATGGACCAAACATGATAATTGGGAATAGAGAAATGCAGATAATAATTTTACAATGACATTAAAATTAATACCTGTTACAGGTCGGGTGGAGCACCTATTTCCTGGATGGTGGCAGTAAGAGAAGCTATGAGGGAGGAAAATGAATATGCCCAATGAAAGGTACTGGTGTGAAGTGTGAGCAAGAGAAGGGAGGAGAGCAAGATGGCAGATCAATGTGTTGCTACTGCCACTTCTGCAGGGGGAGCTCCCCATATCTGAACATACTAGCACCACCCAGCAGCACCTGTGAAGAGATTTGATTGTGTGACAGGAAATTTGAAGGCATCCCAGAACAAGCCAACCCCAACAAGGTTTATGGAGGTTGGACTCCATAAATATCCATGCAGAGATCACAGGAGTGAGAAGAGAGACAGAGAGCAGCAGTTGAGGCAGAGATGTGATTTGTTGCCACAAAGAACTCCTTATACCTTTTTCTAGACTATTAAATTAACTGGAGTGTTTTGATGAAATTGCAAAGTGGAAGAATTTAAATCTCTATATAATGACAGAGAGAGAGAAAGAGGGGGAGATGACTGCTTCATCAGCAATCTGTAATTTGCTGCCTGAAGAAGTCTCCAACTTAAAGGTTGAAACTTCAACTCTATCTTGGAAATGAAGAAGTGTCATAAAATTAGACTATGAGAGAACAGTTGTTAGCCTGCATGCTTGTAGATTCTTATATAAAAAAGTGTTCCTGTATAAACTTCAGTTATGTAAACCTTATTGATTAACAGGAGTTTCGTTTTTGTTTTATAACATCATCCGTCCTGAACGACACCAATCCAGTGATATCTGGTGACGATTTGATCCTTGCATGCCTTGTGATCAAAGCAAACACAATGTGGGGCAGGGAGAGGCTTGGATTGTAGTGACCAACTTTATGCTTAGCTACAGGATTCAACTAGTGACTGAGGATGGGACGGCATTGTCATGTAGTGTAAGGGCCAGGATGCCCCACAGTGTTATGGGGGGATATAAATGAGAGAATAAATCTTTTTTCAATAGATCTCTTCTGTTACAATTTCATTGTTTTCCACAATTGTAAATCACTTAACTACAGAAATAAATAATTAATACTCTTTTTTTAAGTCATATGGCATAAAGGTCTGAACATTTAGAACTTAAGAATAGATTTTATCTAAACATTTATCATGGAAATGGTGATAGTTAGCAAGAGGCTTGAAACATTGCATTTCTCTGTGTCATGCCAGAAAGTTTTTCTCATCCAAGTCCATCCTTCAAATCTATAAATCAACTATTTGCCCTTGCATGGAATACTGCTGTCATATATGGTCTGCAGCCCCCGCTGTTTGTCTTAAGGTCCTTGACAAAATCCAGAGACAGATATGCAATGTAGTTGGCCCTGATCTGGCATCTTGTTTACAGTTGTTCTCTCACAGACGTGCCGTTGCCTCACTCTGTCTTTTCTACAAATACTTTCATGGTAACTGCTCCATCAAGCTACTTTGGCTAGTTTCCAAACTGCATGAATTTAAATGTGCCACTAGGTTGGCATTTCATTCCCACCGTTTCACTGCCAAAATGGTTAAATGTAGCCATCTCTTCTACTCTAATAACTTCATGTCTCACACTTCCCGTTTGTGGAACTCTCTTCCTCTTACTTGCTTCCCTGATAGCTATGATCTCCAACTATGCAAATTCAATGTCAATCGTCATTTCCAGGTGTCTTGATCTATTCCCTATCCTTCTCTTCATCCTTTTCTCTATCATGTCTCTTTACTTTTGCTCCCACTCTCTGTAACCCCTTACATGCTAGTGGTACTCCTCCCTCAATTGGGATGAAAAGCTTAAAAAAAAAAGCTTGCAGGAAGATGGCTGCAGAATAAAGAATAATCTCCTCCTCCATCACAAAAACGATGTAAATGATTGTGAACTTTATCAAAGCTGGAAAGTGAAGATTGGTCAGCAGTAATATTAAATTTTTGGTCTAATCTGACTCTTGTAAAGATCGTAGTGACCCTTACATTTTCTACATAAACTGCATATTAACCATTCGATGACTCAAAGAAAACTGCATAAATCCATTTTCTACATACCAGCTCCATGCATACATCTGCTTTAACAAAAAAAATAATATATTATGACCAGTTAGACTACCTGTTCAAAATCCAAAATCTTAATTTCAAGCCGACTAAAATCTATATATACCCAAATCCAAACAGACCTGTTACATACCAGCATGTGATGTCAACACTGACACACTGAGAAAGAGATGTGACACAAACCAGTGTTTTGATCTCAACACTGACATGCAGAGAGAGATGAGAAAGATCAGCGTTTCATGTCAACACCAACACATTGAAAGAGAAACAATGGCCAACATCAATATCCATTTCACTTCGAATTTCACCACTCTCTTAATTTTGCCTTAGCAACAGCAACAGATAGACTTATATATGTAAATAAATTATACATTTATTTACCCCTACTCAAAGGTCCTCTTTCATTTGATGTGTGGATTTACGTTTGCCACAGCAGAGAAGGAATTAACCTCCACAACTATAACAACAATGACAAGGTTCTGTCTTCCAGGTTACCCATTTCTGTCTCTGCAACAAGATAAAGCTTAGTAGAGGTACTTTTTTCTTTTTAACCATTTCACCCCAAGCAAAGCAATAAAGCCACAAGAACAAAAGGTGTTACTGGGTGTAAGAGAATATGATAGAAAAAAAAAACAATATTAAAGAGTAAAAACAATAAAAAAAACAGGAATTAAAACAGAAGGTAACAACTGACATTGCCTTTAAATTTTTGAAGATCAAAACTGACTGGAAAGCAAGAGTTTGGAAGAGATTTCCACAAGCAAGAAATGTGGGGGAAGAAACTGTTAGCATAGAACTCATAATTGCATCTTGTCATTTCAAATGAAAAACGATGAGACCTTGATGATGACAATGAGACTTCCTGGAGCAAAAGAACAAGCCAACTCTTTTCCCAACATCTTTGCCAATGAATTGTACATATGAGTTCCACTTGAAGTCTGGAGTGAACTTGAAACCCAATAGACATTCAAAATATTGAACCTCAAAGAGAGTGTGTCACTGTTCATCGTGACTGGAGAAAGCTCAGGGTCTGATTCAAAATGATACTAGTATATTAGTTTTATTAACAATTCTCTTTATAGTAAATGAGTTCAGTACCAATTGCTTCACTGACAGCAAGATGATCGAATTTCAAATCTAAATTGTTTGCCCATTTAAAATACTGCATTTATTGGAAAATATATCCAGTTTAAATATAGGTTAGGGTTACAAAAATTACTTCAAATGGCTGCATATTTTTGCTAAAACTCTTCTTTTTTTTTTTACCTGGGGTTGTTGCAAGACAGAAAAGAAAATTAGCATCCCCTACTGCAACACAGATTCATTCAAATGGTGCACATGTCTATTTGAATTCAATGACAGACTAAAAATATACAAAATTAAAAACAAAATTTTTTTAAAATTATTCTATTTATTACAGATTCTAATGATTGTGACAATTTAAATGATTATGATTATTGTAATTATGATAATGATTCTATTTATCACAGAATAATTTCCAAAAAGATCAATAAAATTGTTGGGGTGCACCCACAATCTCATCAGAATGGACTGATCTCTCTACCACTAATAAGACAGTTCTATAGAGTTCTGGGGAGATCAGGTGACCATCACACTTCCGTCTCTCTACTGGAAGATACAGTTGGATTTTATACTCTTGCTGATTGTTACTGACTAACCTGCATTCATTTGACTACTAATCTCTCTGTTGTAAATACCTCTTCGAATATACCAGTATTTTTCCCTACGTATGTGTTTGTCCTTATTTCAATACACTCAGGCGGGAAACACTCACCATCTCAACAAAAATTTTATCTGATTTTTAGGATTTAAAAAAGTACTGTTTTTTCTTATCCTTAAATTCATGATTTTATTGTTCAACCTAGGGCTGAGGTTGTCCAGACTGGGTAGGAGAGAAATGTGTTATTGCAATGTTTTATTTCAAACTTAGTCAAATTGTGTATGCACGTGTGTGTGCTTGCATGTATATTAAATGACATAAGAATATGTATGCTACTCACTCACACTACAGACATATGCATACACATTACATATGCACATGCAAAGTAACATGCAAACAAAGCATTCAGTTATTCTTTTTTGGAGTTTTTTTTTTTAGTATAGTTTATAATATAATATGAAAATGTGGGTTGTGTAATGGTTATGAGCTCTGAAAACACACAGACAATTACAATTTTGATCTCTTCATGTTAAGGGTCAGTTTTTATCTATCCTCCTTATCTTCAATTCCTACCACCTCATTTTTCAATCATATAACAAACCTCATCAATTATAACAATTTTAACAGTATCCCTCTTGCTTCAGTGGCTCTTGAGCCTCATACTGAGTGAACTTTAGTATAAAAATGATAGATAGTAAGGTGCAAATAAGCACAGTGAAATATATGGGAAAAGAAATTGCAATAAATAATGAATGAACTTAGATAGATATTAAATGACTAAGCTAGACATTTTTTTTTTACAGTAAGGTTTGCCCTCTACAAGGCCTGGGGTTCATTCGAAGTAGAGGGTTACATTAAGAGGCCATTTGTGTGCATAGGAGTGGAAGATAATGGTTAACCCTAGCTTTGAACTGGTTAAGATTGTGGTGATCGGGAAACATCCTGTTGAGAGTCGATTCCACAGGGCAGTGGTTAGTGTGAACAAGCTGCTTGAGGGGAGAGACATTGAAGGGTGGAGAATAATTTGCCACTTCAAAGGACTTGGAGATGCTTTTGAACTCTATCAATGCTGGCCTTGAACCGGTTAAGAATGTAGTGATTGGGAAACATCCTGTTAGGTGTTGATTCCACAGGGCAGTGGTTTGTGGGAAGCAGCTGCTTGAGTGAATAGACATTGAAGGGTGGAGAATAATTTGCCACTTCTAAGGACTTGGAGATGCTTTTGAACTCTATCAATGCTGGCCTTGAACTGATTAAGATTGTAGTGATCGGGGAAACATCTTGTTAGGAGTCGGTTCCACAGGACAGTGGTTAGTGGGAAGAAGCTACTTGAGTGGAATTTACTTCTCACTGATGGAATATGGGGGGAATGTGGGTGGTTTGCTACTATGTAAGTGGCATGGCGGGTCCTAGACGTGAAGGTTTGACTTGGCAGGACCAGGGAATGTAATTTGTCTGAACTTTTTCGATGAAGTAGCAGTAGAGCAGCAACAGGCTTGCCACATTGCACCTTTGAAAGAGAGGTTGAAAGGTGGAAAATAATTTGTCACTCTACAAGGGCTGGGAGATGCTTCTGAACTCTATCAAGGCTGAAGAGTGAGGTTTGGGCAGCTCCTGCCCAAATATACTCCATTTTTGGCCAGATCTCACTCTTGTAAAGGTAGAGGATAGCAGGAGGAGTCAGGTACTTACTGGAGTGGTACATAGAGTCAACCATTTCACCTGAATCTTTAACAATGGATCATATGTACAAGTTCCATTTGAGGTCAGGTGTGAGTTTGAAGTCTAATAGTCTTTCAAGGAATGGTGCCTCCCCGAGGGGTTATCCATTCATCATTAGAGGTAATTCAGGGTCAGAGCAGAAATAATGGAATGCAACTAGATTGGTCTTTAAGACATTCAATGTAACCAGCCAATTTTTATCCCATTAGATAGTATGTGTACACTTAGAAGAGAGATCAGTCACCAATCTCTGACCATCAAGTGTTTTAGAGGTGCACCCATATATAGTCATATCATTGACATAAATGTTTTCAAATGATCTGAGTATATTCTTAAGCAGATCATTTATGTAGATCAAAAAGAGGGTTGGTCCAAGGAGTGACTTCTGGCGGATGCCTGTATTGACTGTCAGGGCTCCAGAGGACTGGCCGCTAATAACTAACTTCAGGTCCCTACCTGACAAAAGTTTTCCATTGTTGCCCTGATATGCCTCTTGTAAAGGTAGAGGATAGCGGAAAGAGTCAGGTACTTGCTGCAGTGGTACATAGAGTCAACCATTTTACCTGAATCCTTAGCAATGGATCGTATGTATGAGTTCCACTTGAGGTCAGGTGTGAGTTTGAGGTCCAATAGTCTTTCATAAAAATGGTGCCTCCCTGAGGGAATATCCATTCATCCTGATTGATGGTAGCTCAGGGTCAGAGCAGCAATGATGGAATGTAACTCGAGTGTTCTTTGAGGCACTGTATGTAATCAGCCAGTTTTTACCCCATTAGGGAGTATGTGTAAGCTTGGAAGAAAGATCAGTCACCAATCCTGACCAGTTTTAGAGGTGCACCCGTATATATAGTCATATCATCAGTATAAATGTTTTCAAATGGTCTGAGTATATTCTTAAGCAGATCATTTATGTAGATAAAACAGAAGGTTGGTCTGAGATGTAACTCCTGGGTGATGCTTGCGTTGACTGCAAGGGCTCCAGAGGATTGGCCATTAATAACGACCCTCATTTAGGAAAGATTTTGTGATCAAGAAGACCCTTCCAGTGATTCCATAACTAGAGAGATTGTGTAGTAAACCTTTGTGCCACACTTTGTTGAAGGTCTTTGAGATATCGAATGCTATGGTCCTTGAGGTGTGTCTGTCATCAAGAGCTTCACTGATTCTGTGAGTGATGGTAATTAGGATATGTTGGCCTTGAATTGGGCCAAATGAAACCCATACTGCTTGTCACTGAAGAGGTGGGTTTTTTTCTAAGTGCTCAATGATCTTATTGATTATGGCCGAAAAAAGCTCACTGATGATGCTGAGGAGACTAATATGTCTGTACTGGGAGGGGAAAATTACACACCTGTGTTCTTGAAAACTGGACATACAATTCACATCTTCCACAGGCTTGGGAAGGATTTCTTCTTCAAGCAGTGATTGAATGACTTTGTTAGGACTGGGGATAATTCCAGGTTGTTATTCTTAAGGACAACCACCGGAATTTTGTCTGGGCCAATGGCTTTCTTAGGGTCAAGGCCTTTTAAATCTAGAGACTTCTTGTGCTGCGATGGTAATATTACTGAAATTGTGTTCTGTGAGATGTGGGAAATTGGGGAGGGGGTGGTCTGTGTCATCTAACATTGAGATAGAAGCAAAGATAGAGGTGTGGATGTTAAGTGACTGAGTTAGATATCCTGAAATAGTGTTGTGGCCTGTTTAGGGGCCAGAAAGAGAGACAGAAGACAAAGGTAGGTTGAACAAGTGTATTGAACGTAGGAGGGTTTACCACAACAGAGGCCAAAAAGAGAGACACGGAAGATGAAGGTATGTTGAACAAGTGTATTGAAATAACAGATATATACAAAGTAAGAGTGTTAGTAATAAGCAGATAGAGGTGTCTGTCTGAATGGTCAGGTTACACTGCATATTAACTGCCCATACACACACAAGGAAGTCTCGCAGGTTAGTTTTTATGAGAGGAGGAAGAGTTCGTTCTACTGTAGTTTGGTTACTACAACAGATAGATAGATATTAATTGAAGCAAAATTCCATTATTATTTACTTCTTTTTGTATTTTTCCAGTGAAACATGACCCAGTGCATGTCAGTACTTCATATGTCCATTCCATGAAGTCGTTCCTTGCAGATTGACCACAGATTCTCGATTGGATTTAGATCAGGAGAGTTTCCGAGTCAGTCTATCGTACTTTGATTTGCTTACTGGTAAGGCTTGCCAGTGTGTTCATACAGCATTACAATTTTTGCATGCTTCCTTGGAGTAATGTCCATTGCAGACAATGGCTGTAGGACAACTAATGAACAGTCGAGACAATAGTGTCTGGGCATGATGAAAATCTGATGCAATCACGGATGATGTATTAGGTTGGTGCAAAAATAATGTCGTTTTCTCACATATGTTACTTTTATATATGATTTCTGAATTAATTCATTGATATATATAGCCATGTTAAACATCATTTTGAAGCGCGTTTTTCGCTCTATCAAATCGTGTTATTCATTACTGTTCTCAATCTCTTCATTCATTTTTTTGCAGGCTTTTCGACAGCATGGACAAAATTCAAATCTGCACGATTTTCTGGTTCCAGTTCAAACTAGGCCGAATAGCTGCCGAGACAGCTCGTGATATCAATGATGCGTTTGGCCCAGGAACCACTAACGAACGTGTGGCACAACAACGGTGGTTCAAGAAATTTCGCAATGGTGACGAGAGCCTCGAAGATGAAGACGGTCGCGGCCGACTGCGGTTGATAACGAACATTTGAAAGCCTTGATTGAAGCCGATCCTCGCAAAACCACACGAGAAGTTGCTGTTGAACTCGAGGTCGACCACTCAACAGTCGTTCACCATTTAATGCAAATAGGGAAGACAAAAAGTTGGATAAATGGGTGAACGATAATCAAAAAATCGTCAAAAAAACGACATTATTTTTGCCCCAACCTAATAATATTTTTCAAGGCCAAACGAATTTCTTCATACAGCCCGAAAATAGATTCATAGTACTGCACATCACTGCAAATGACCTAATCTAAGGGAAAAATAGAAAATGATTACATCCTGTCACTCCAGTGGATCTAAAACTGACCATATGATGAAAGAAAGGAAACTAAAGCAGTTGTTTCAATTAATTTGCACAAGGGTGTAATAGATGTAATAGATACGAACAAACTGAAATGGAAAGTTATAAACAAAGTTTGATAGATTTATAGATAGATAGATAGTAAGTGATTTCACATAGATAGATAGGAAGTGATTTCACATAGATAGGAAATGATTTCACATAGATAGATAGACAGATAGATAGATAGTAAGTGATTTCACATAGATAGATAGGAAGTGATTTCACATAGATAGGAAATGATTTCACATAGATAGATAGACAGATAGATAGATAGTAAGTGATTTCACATAGATAGATAGGAAGTGATTTCACATAGATAGGAAATGATTTCACATAGATAGATAGACAGATAGATAGATAGGAAGTGATTTCACATAGATAGATAGGAAGTGATTTCACATAGATAGGAAATGATTTCACATAGATAGATAGACAGATAGATAGATAGTAAGTGATTTCACATAGATAGATAGGAAGTGATTTCACATAGATAGGAAATGATTTCACATAGATAGATAGACAGATAGATAGATAGTAAGTGATTTCACATAGATAGATAGGAAGTGATTTCACATAGATAGGAAATGATTTCACATAGATAGATAGACAGATAGATAGATAGGAAGTGATTTCACATAGATAGATAGGAAGTGATTTCACATAGATAGGAAATGATTTCACATAGATAGATAGACAGATAGATAGATAGGAAGTGATTTCACATAGATAGATAGGAAGTGATTTTATATAGATAGATAGATAGGAAGTGATTTTATATAGATAAATAGATTGTTTTTCCCCAAGAACTGCAACTTTGTGAAACAGTCTCAACATACAGGCTTCCAAATCAAAGGTCAATTGTTATCTATCTTTATCTATCCTTATCCTTATTATCTTCACTACCTGCCCCCTCCTTTTTCATTCATATCACACACATCCTTCATCATAACCATTTTAACAGTAACCCTCTACCTTTTGTGTGAGAAAAGAAAAATCTATGACCCGAGTTTAAATTTAATGCATTCACTTTCACATAAGTATGATTTTGAAATGTACGAGTCCATATTTTATTTCCCCAGCTATGGTTTAAATAACAGAAGATTTAGCTCTCTCTCCTTGGTTGGCAACCAGTTTAGGAGACAGACATCTCTGAAGTCAAAGCTAGTTTGTCATAGGGCGAGCAACTACACCCCATAAAAATCTATTTGATACAAAAATCACAGCAACAACACCTAGCATAGTGAGCTGTTGTGCATAGGAAGTCAGAGAGGGAGTGAGAGGGAAAGGGAGTAAGAGAGAGAGAGAGAGAGAGTTTAAGCAAGTCAGAGAGGGAGTGAGAGGGAAAGGGTGTGAGAGAGAGAGAGTTTAAGCAAGTTAGAGAGTGAGTGAGAGGGAAAGGGAGTAAGAGAGAGAGAGAGAGAGCTTAAGCAAGTCAGAGAGTGAGTGAGAGTGAAAGGGAGCAAGAGAGAGAGAGTTTAAGCAAGTCAGAGAGAGAAAGTGAGAGTGAGGGAGGGAGAGAGAGAGAAAGAGATTTTAAGCATGTCAGAGTGCGAGAGTGAGCGAGTGAGAGCGAGAGGAATGAGTGAGAGAGTGGGAGTGATAATATGAAAGGTTGAAAAATAAAGATTTTCTATCAATGTTATGAGAGCGTTATATCCTATCCTGACAATGTGACACACCAAAAACCAAAGAAGATGGCCAACATGGCAGTGAAAGTGAAAGTAAGATATTTTTTTTAAATTCATAATGGCCTTCCATTTGAGGTTATAGTCAAATATACTCCTCGAGAGTATTGAATACTTATAAAACCATTTAAAACCAATCAAATATACATACATAAAAACTCATAAAGTATGTCATAAGGAACTCTTGAAACTGCAGGAAACATTCACATCTTTGGAATGGATATGAGAGTAATCCTATTTACATTAATTGGACTATTGTCCTCACATTTGTTGCCATATTTATCACAATGTTTCAGCCATTGTACGCTCCGACCTTCTTCCGGTTATTGGAAATTTTTTCAATATCTGTCTATATCTCTGAGATGAAATATGATTATTTACATTATTTACATTGTTCGGACTGTTATCCTAAAGTTCATTGCCATATTCACACTATTTCGGCCATTGTACACTCTGGCCTTCTTCAGGTGATTGGAATTTGTTTTCAATATCTGTCTATATCTCTGAAATGAAGTATTATGATTATTTACATTATTCGAACTGTTATCCTCATGTTCATTGCTATATTCACACCGTTTCGGCCGTTGTACGCTCCGGCCTTCTTCAGGTGATTGGAATTTTCTTTCAATATCTGTCTATATCTCTGAGATGAAGTATTATGACTACATTATTTACATTGTTCAGACTGTTATCCTCATGTTCATTGCCATATTCACAACATTTTGGCAGTTGTATGCTCCGGCCTTCTTAAGGTGGTTGGAATGTCGACCTGAACCCTTTATTTTGCTCACTGGAGTAGACTGTTCTAGTTCCATGTGCCATGTTTAAGGGATGTCAGTTATCAGTTATCTCCTGTTCTCCAAGTTCTCCACTGCCTTAACCAGGTACTGAACTCACACTCTTTAGGTCCTGTCACTGGATCTAACTAACACCTTTATCTACTATGCCATGTTTCCATGTTTAAATAGTGTACATAATACCTCATCTCAGAAATATAGACAGATACTGGAGAATAATCCTGAACCTATCCTAGGAGCAAACCACCAGCATATGAATAGAAAAGGAAATCAGGAAATATAAAAAATAGATGAAATACAACCTTTGCATGACTAGCTGTTGACCTTAGATGGCTAAACCATTCTTGCTAATTGGGAAACAAACATACCTTCCTTCACCATTTGGTCAAGTGGCAGCTATTACATTTGCATACTAAACATCCATAACTCCTATACATTTATATAATTACATTTTCTCCCTCATTCTCTCCCATTTACAACCACAAACATAACCCCATAAGTCACTCTGGTTAAAGGGTTACTGAATAAGGTTGGTGCATGTAAGACAAGGAGGTAAGAAATGCAGTTTATGAGGATAACAGTTAACCTTTGTCTTTAAGATTATAGTGATTGGGGAAGCATCCCCTTGAAAGTCTGTCCCACAAAATAGTGGTTCTTTGGAAGAAGCTGTCTAAATGGAACTTCCTTCTTATGGACAGAATACAAAAGGAATTAGGATTTGTTGTTTTTGTGCATGGCGGTTTTTAAGTGTGAAGGTCATGGCTGGTGAAACTAAAGAATTTATTATTTAAAATAACTATGTAACCTTGAGAAGGATATTAGAATAATCCAGAACTTGGGAGCAAACCACCTTCATATGGATAGAAAATGAATTCAGTAAATATGCAAAAATAAAATAAAGGAAGTTGTGGAGAACCATGTTCGTCTACATTCTGAATAGCGCTTGTTCTTTTTTTTAATATCCCTAATATTTTTCTTATTTTGGTTGATTATTGGCAGTAAACCGATTGCATATAGATAGAAAATGAATTTAGTAAACATGCAAAAATTGAAAAGAGTGTAAGACAAGGATTTGTCTTCTCACCAGACTTATTCAACTTATACAGTGATGAGATTCTGAGAGAATTAGAAGTACTATCAGATTTCATCATTGGTGGCCACATTCTTAACAACATCAGATTTGCAAATGACACAGTATTGATTCTTCTTTTATATGTTGTGCCCCTTCAGGATGTAGATGATCATGGCCCTCCACAATTTTTTATCTCTTAATAAGTTTTGTCTTTTTGTTATTTCTTCCAAATCCTGTTCTGACATCCATTTGCTCAAGCTCATTAAATATATTACATGTTGCTTTCCTCTGTTCCTCTATCTGTCCGAGGAGTATCAGATTTTCCAAGCCCTCCTTCCTCATTATGTGTCCCAGAAATTTCAACTGCCTCTTCCTGATGTTAAGTAAAAGTTTCCTTCTTTTTTTTTTTCCATTCTCTCGAAAACCTCATTGTTGCTCACATGTTCGGCCCATGGTATCCTTAGCATCCTTCTGTAGAACCACATTTCTGCTGCTTGAAATCTTCTTCATCTTTTAGGAGATTTTTCAGCATTCACTGACATACAGCAGGACAGATATCACGTAACAGTTCAACATACTTTCCTTTGTTTCCAACAAAATTTTCCTGTCCCTTAATACTCTGGCCATCCCAATATAATCTTCAGATCTCAGTGTCACACTTTCTGTCCTCTGTTAGAACACTTCCTAGATATTTAAATTACTGTACTTGCTTGATTTTAATATCCCTGACCTGTAATTTGCATTTTGGGTTCATCATTTTGCCGATGACCATGCATTCTGTCTTCTTGTAGTTTATGCTTAATTCTTTCTTCTTACTTTCCTTCGCTAGCAGACATGAAATAGAAACTACAAGAACTCCTACAGGAAGAAGTGAAAAAAAAGAAGAAAGACTAACCATTAATTGCAAGAATATAGAATGCATGATTGTTATCAAAAGGAACAGTCCAACATGAAAATTACATATCTTACTTATTATAAAACACAGATTGTGTGTGTGTGTCTGTACGTTTATATATTGGATCGGATTTCCTACATTTTTCAACCGATTTCAACAAAACTTCACAGGACTGTGTAAAATTAACTTGCAGTGGTTCTGACAGCCAAAAAAATTGGGAAAACACAATTGTTTTTGCATGAAATCAATTTGAAAACACGATTCTGTTGCCAGAATGAAAGGGGGACAACTCATATCGAGTGATACTTATTATAAAACCCAGGTTGTTTGTGTGTGTGTGTGTTCGTTTATATATGGGATCAGATTTCCTACGTTTTTCAACCGATTTCAATAAAGCTTAACTATTTTTGGCTGGTAGTGTTTCTTATTGTCTTGCACACTTTTTTCTTTATTTTTACATTCAGAATGCTTTAAAAATTCTATTTACAAGACAACTGTTTATTATAAAATTCTATTCAATCGATAGACTCATAACGATTGAAAACAATGTTTTTGTGTGAGTTTGGGTTTGACCAATTCGTAAAAAAAACCAAAAAAAAACAGACAAAACAAAAAATGAAACTAATTAAGACATGCATGTCCGTCAACCTTAAACAATAATCTTTGTCAATTTTATTTTTCAGTCTTTATGATGGTCAATACTTGATCTATCTCTTACTGTTATATCCCTGGGCAACGCCGAGCTCAACTACTAGTTTGTTATATTCCGTGTTAATAGGAATATGGAATGGACAAACATGATGGATAAATAGTAACAGGTTTATTGTAGAAACCAGTACAACAAGCAAGGAAGTAATAGTTATGTGTAAGTTTATTTCTTTCATATTCTTTGACAAAGATTGTCATCCTGTCTACAGTTTCAAGGTATCTTTGAAGACTGTTATATTCCATGCTAATAGGAATATGGAATGGACAAACATGGTGGATAAATAGTAACAGGTTTATTGTAGAAACCAGTACAACAAGCAAGGAAGTAATAGTTATGTGTAAGTTTATTTCTTTCATATTCTTTGACACAGATTGTCATCCTCTCTACAGTTTCAAGGTTACTTTAAAGACTGTTATATTCCATGCTAATAGGAATATGGAATGGACAAACATGGTGGATAAATAGTAACAGGTTTATTGTAGAAACCAGTACAACAAGCAAGGAAGTAATAGTTATGTGTAAGTTTATTTCTTTCATATTCTTTGACACAGATCATCATTCTGTCAACAGTTTCAAGGTATCTTTAAAGACTGTTATATTCTGTGCTAATAGGAATATGGAATGGACAAACATGGTGGATAAATAGTAACAGGTTTATTGTAGAAACCAGTACAACAAGCAATGAAGTAATAGTTATGTGTAAGTTTATTTCTTTCATATTCTTTGACACAGGTCATCATTCTGTCAACAGTTTCAAGGTATCTTTAAAGACTGTTATATTCCGTGTTAATAGGAATATGGAATGGACAAACATGATGGATAAATAGTAACAGGTTTATTGTAGAAACCAGTACAACAAGCAAGGAAGTAATAATTATGTGTAAGTTTATTTCTTTCATATTCTTTGACACAGATCATCATTCTGTCTACAGTTTCAAGGTATCTTTGAAGACTGTTATATTCCATGCTAATAGGAATATGGAATGGACAAACATGGTGGATAAATAGTAACAGGTTTATTGTAGAAACCAGTACGACAAGCAAGGAAGTTATAGTTATGTGTAAGTTTATTTCTTTCATATTCTTTGACACAGATTGTCATCCTCTCTACAGTTTCAAGGTATCTTTAAAGACTGTTATATTCCATGCTAATAGGAATATGGAATGGACAAACATGGTGGATAAATAGTAACAGGTTTATTGTAGAAACCAGTACAACAAGCAAGGAAGTAATAGTTATGTGTAAGTTTATTTCTTTCATATTCTTTGACAAAGATTGTCATCCTGTCTACAGTTTCAAGGTATCTTTGAAGACTGTTATATTCCATGCTAATAGGAATATGGAATGGACAAACATGGTGGATAAATAGTAACAGGTTTATTGTAGAAACCAGTACGACAAGCAAGGAAGTTATAGTTATGTGTAAGTTTATTTCTTTCATATTCTTTGACACAGATTGTCATCCTCTCTACAGTTTCAAGGTATCTTTAAAGACTGTTATATTCCATGCTAATAGGAATATGGAATGGACAAACATGGTGGATAAATAGTAACAGGTTTATTGTAGAAACCAGTACGACAAGCAAGGAAGTTATAGTTATGTGTAAGTTTATTTCTTTCATATTCTTTGACACAGATTGTCATCCTCTCTACAGTTTCAAGGTATCTTTGAAGACTGTTATATTCCATGCTAATAGGAATATGGAATGGACAAACATGGTGGATAAATAGTAACAGGTTTATTGTAGAAACCAGTACGACAAGCAAGGAAGTTATAGTTATGTGTAAGTTTATTTCTTTCATATTCTTTGACACAGATTGTCATCCTCTCTACAGTTTCAAGGTATCTTTAAAGACTGTTATATTCCATGCTAATAGGAATATGGAATGGACAAACATGGTGGATAAATAGTAACAGGTTTATTGTAGAAACCAGTACAACAAGCAAGGAAGTAATAGTTATGTGTAAGTTTATTTCTTTCATATTCTTTGACACAGATCATCATTCTGTCTACAGTTTCAAGGTATCTTTAAAGACTGTTATATTCTGTGCTAATAGGAATATGGAATGGACAAACATGGTGGATAAATAGTAACAGGTTTATTGTAGAAACCAGTACGACAAGCAAGGAAGTAATAGTTATGTGTAAGTTTATTTCTTTCATATTCTTTGACACAGGTCATCATTCTGTCAACAGTTTCAAGGTATCTTTAAAGACTGTTATATTCTGTGCTAATAGGAATATGGAATGGACAAACATGGTGGATAAATAGTAACAGGTTTATTGTAGAAACCAGTACAACAAGCAAGGAAGTAATAGTTATGTGTAAGTTTATCATCATTCTGTCTACATTTTCAAGGTATCTTTGACGAATGTTATATTCCATGTTAATAGGAATATGGAATGCACACAGTTGTGTGCTATCGGAAGGCTGCTAGTTCTCGCAGATCCCAGCTTGACTCTCTCGTCCACTGCCCTCATGGTTACTTATAGGTGGTAAGTTATTCTATCACATCAAAATTGGAGATGCCAAAATCAAACTGTTATATTCCGTGCTATGGGAATAAATATGTAACACCAGGTGGATAATAGAAGAATAGTTTATTGTTCATAACCAGTACAATATGAAATGTGGTACAGTTATACACACAGGTCAATCTAGTAGTGAGTGCCACGAATTGGAAGGTTGGACGTGCTTGCGTCATCTTGCTCTCACTCTTCCCCAAGGCTCTCGTAGATGGTTGACTTTATAGGTACTTACTACCTATAGTGTAATCATTCATGGGGGTGACTGGTTATTCCATTACATCACAAACACATATAACAATTTAAGTATTTGGAAAGTGTTTTAACAGATGACAGAAAGTGTGACACTGAAATCAGAAGTCAAATTTGAATAGCAAAAGATGTCTTCCAAAAGCTAAGCAAAGTATTATGAAACAGGAAAATTTTGTTAGAAACATAAGAATACTGAACTGTTACGCAATATCAGTCCTCCTATATGGCAATGCTGGCCAATCACTTCAAAGATGAAGAAGAGACTTGAAGCAACAGAAAAGTGGTTCTGCAAAAGTATGCTGAGAATACAATGGACCAAATATGTGAGCACTAGCAAAGTTTTGGGGAAAATAAAAACAAAAAGGACACTTATTGATCAAATCAGAAAGAGTGAGCTGAAATTTCTAGGGCACATAATGAGGAAAGAGGGCTTGGAAAATTTAATACTCACAGGACATACTGAAAGGAAGAGAGACAAAGGAAACCTACCTAGGAAACTTGAGTAAATGGATGGCAGAACAAGATTTTGGAGAGATAGCAAAAAGACAAAATTTATTAAGAGTTTCAGAGGACAGGAAATTATGGAGAGCCATGATTGCCAATATTCTGAAGGGACATGGCACATAGAAGAAGATTGCAATGAACTAAGAAACACAACACACTTCTCCAGTTAGTGGTTGGTTGATAGATAATTTAGCACTTAGACAGTTGCAAGTTGGCTTCTGGGAATTGTGTGACTACTTGATACGATGCCATAATTCCTAAATTTAGGATGACCTTCAGCAAATGGAATTGTCCCTTTCATTCATTGACCTTCAAACTAGAAATGTCTGACAGGAATTTTTAGTTGTAATGCGGCAATCCACTTCAGAGTTGTAACTGACAAAATTAAATCGATGTATAAAAGCAGATAATCAAAGAAAGACTATAATAAATGCATATAATATCTCTTGGTATGACACTTTAAAACAAACTTCCATTTTGAAATAATGTCTCATATCATGGTTTTTGAGCAATTTTTGTAGCTCTGGTAGCTTTTAACATCTGCTCCCAATATATATATATATATATAAATGGGGTTGGCATTAAGCCAATTGAGTACTACACCTCAGCCTCTTCCACTTGGGTAATCAATCCCCATCATGTCAAATACACAATACATTGCAACATACACCTGAAATTGCATAGCAAGTTTTACAGAGAACAGCAACATACATGAAAATCCAGTGACTCTTCCTGACAAAAAAGGATCACAGTAGAAATGCAAATATTTTTGGTGGGGAGGGAGTATTGCCTTCTTCTTCTATGTGGTGTGTCTGTTAAGGATATTGGCGATTGTGGTTCTCCACAATTTCACGTCTTTTGTAGATATTAATAGATTTTGTCTTTTTGTGGTCTCTCCTAAACCCTGTACTGTAATCTATTTATTCATGCTTCCAAGGTAGATTTCCTCTGTCTCTCTTGCCTTCAATATGTCCTGTGAGTATTAAATGTTCCAAGCCCTCTTTCCTCATTATGTGCCCTAGAAATTTCAGCTCACTCTTTCTGATTTGATCAATAAGTGTCCTTTTTGTTTTTATTTTCCCAAAAACTTTGCTAGTGCTCACATATTTGGTCCATTGTATTCTCAGCATTCTTTTGCAGAACCATATTTCTGTTGCTTCAAGTCTCTTCTTCATCTTTGAAGTGATTGGCCAGTATTCATTAGGAGGACTGATATTGTATAACAGTTCAGTATTCTTTTCTGTGTTTCTAATGAAATTTTCCTGTCTTATAATACTTTACCTAGCTCTTAGAAGCCATATTTTGCTATTCTAATGTGCCTTTGGATATCAGTGTCACACTTTCTGTCATCTGTTAAAACACTTTCCAAATACTTAAATTGTTATATGTGGTTGATTTTGACATCTCCAATTTGTAATTTTCATGTTGGGCTGTTCCTTTTGTTAACAATCATGCACAAAAATTTTCCTGTTTCTTAATACGTTGCTTAGCTTTTGGAAGTCATCTTTCATTATCCTAATGTTTCTTCAGATTTCTGTTCTCTGTTAAAATGCTATAAAACCTTCATTTTTACTACTTTTAAAATGTTAATCTTGAATAAATGGTTGTTTTTTTAACACTCATTCTTTTGAGAGAAGTGTATTTTTATGAAGACCAGATGGTTTAGGCAGAAAATTATTACATTTGTATATCTTATTTGACTCAGCAGTTAAAACCTGCCAAACTTTGTGAATGGTACATTTCTAGTTTATATAAAATTAATGTTTCATATTGACCAATGAGAGATGTGTTCTCAAACCCTAGTAAGAAGCCAAATGGGGTCCTTGTAAGTAAGCCTGTCTTATGGAATAAATACAGCTCATGACTTTTGATAGCAAGGAGACAAGGCAAATCAATATCAAAGAGCAGACGGAATTTGATATCAAGAAGAGAGCATCAAGAAGGTACAAGGTTACCAATCAGCTACAAAGAGACTAAAGAATTTGGAAGTTCAACTGAAAAATTTCCTGCAGTTGGACAATAAAGAATGAAAAGAATTCAAAGAAATTTTCCCAAGCATGAAATGTGAATTTAAAAGGGACTTTTCAAAAATTGTCCCAGAGATGCTCATGGTGCAAGTAAAAGTAGGTGTTTTCGTTTTTTATTAAAAGGTGGTTGCATCTTTGTTTTTTCTGCCTTCTTGAATTATTTACTATTTTTGTCATTGAATCCTTTTGTCCTTTTCTAAACTGAAATCATAATTATTTTTTTTGTATATACTAATCAATGTGAGACGTGGTCTCAGTCCTTATTGGGGACTTTTGTGAGCCTATTTTTTTTAAATAAATAGAACTCATGTCAGTAGATAAGGTGAGAAGACTTTTTTGACAGCAAGGGGACAAGGCAGATTAGATACAAGAAAGGAGCATCAAGAAGGCATAAGCTTACCAGCCAGCTGCAAAGAGACTAAAGAATTTTCAAATTCAAATGAAAATTCTCCTGCAGTTGGACAACAAGGAATGAAAAGAATTCCAAGAAATTTTCCCAGACATGAATTGTGAATTTAAAAGGGACTTTTCTAAAATTACTGTATGTTCCCAAAATACTTGTGGGGAAGTAAAAGTAGATGTTTTCATTTTTCTGAAAGTTGGTGGCATCTTTGTTTTTCTGCCTTCATGAAATATTTCTCTTTTTGTTATTGAATTCTTGTCTTTTTTTAAACTGTAATCATTTTTATCAGAAATTATTATCCTGCCTTAATAGGTGCACAAAAGGAAATTTTTGCGCAAACTTTCTATTTGAACCTTTTTTGTACTTGTGTAATAAATGTTTTTCCTTTAAAATTTTATACAGTGGTTGAGTCTTATTTTGTGATTTGCACCTATTATGACTTTCTATTCCTACTAACCAGATTTTTTGTGTTTGACAAAAGAACTTAGGTTTGGTAGGGAATAACATTTTTATAACACTTTCCAAATAGTTAAATTGTTGCAGTCATTTGATTTTGATTTACATGGATTAAAATACTGAATATGGAAAATAGAATCATGCAGTCTAAGAAGTTTAATTTTAATATAATTATTGCAATGAAGAAGAAAACCAAGTCTTAGATCAGAAATTCAGTTTTATATGTTATCTCTTGAAAAGGAAAATAAGAATTGAATTTGGGGTGACTTTAGTAGGCCCTGGGATATCGGTAATTCTTTGTGTTTTCCTAGCAGTCTTGTGCAATCAGAACCTTTCTTACCCCAAATAAAAGAAAGCAACTTTTGACCACAGCATTGCTTGGCTCTTCATGGGTGAAGAGGTAGTTGTGTGTTTCAAATGTGATGTGAATTTTTTAACTCTTTGATTTATGCCCCCAGTATTTTCTGATGTTGAGCCTGCAGCTTTTGACCTTGGGATTACAACCTTGGATTTATGATTTTTCACATCTGAACACCCTTATTGCTATTGTAGAGCAATTGGCCATGGTTAAATGTAATTGGCAGAAATTCCCAATAAACAGAATTGACAAAGTTTGCAATAAACAATAACAAAAGAAAGAAAAAAAAAACAACAGGTCAAAAAATAATATTGCACAAACAATATATGCAAGGCAAAGCAGCAGTAAATAAGGCAAAACAACAGTAACAAAGGCAAAACAACAGTAATAAGGCAAAAAAAGTTTACAAACTAAGAATGGTGTTAACACCAAAAAGGGATACAAACAAGTGATCACAGCATTCTGGCTTCTAGACATGAAAGAACTGATATATATCAAACTAGCTTAAAAGCCACCCTATTTAAGCTAGCTTCTACGGAGGGCTCTTGATTGGGCTTTCATCACAATAGCTAGGCAGGAGTAGATGTGATAGGCAACAATAAAGTACAGAAGAACTCAAAATTGATCACTGCATTTAATTATTGCATTAATATCTAAGCTTACCTTTTAAAGCTTCAACGATAATTCTTCTGCTGTCACTTAATTTAAAGACAGTTTTATGCACGTAGGTCTGTACTTTCTGTACAAACAATTATTCTTATTTCATGGGTAACTTTCACTGTATTTTGCAATTAACTTTGATTATTCCCAAATTTATTTCCAATAAAAATTGTTAGCATACAAAAAAATCACGTAAAAAAAAATTGCCAAAAACAATTGCAGTAATGAAAACTTGGTAATCCAAAATTTCAGGATTGTGGGTACAGATCAAGCCCAGAATGTTTTTAATTTTCTCACAGAGTCAGCCTGATTCCAAAATAGTATGATATGCTGGGCTACAGCCTCTGGAAGTAAAGTTAAAAAAGTATGATACAGTGACACACTCACATTTGCATTTATCATATAGATAACACTGAGGAGTGGTCTATCTTATTGGCTAGGATGCATCTGTATATTTTGTCTATAAATTTGGGAGGGAGATATTTTTGCAGTCATTCCCACTAATGGAATAACCTGTCACCCCCATGAGTGACTACACTATAGGTAGTAATTACCTATAAGTATCTGTAAGTCAACGGACTGCAGAAACTAGCTGGGATCTGTTGAGTATGACTCAGACTTACACGAGAACTACTGACCTTCCAATAGTAGCACTCGTTACTGGATTGACTTGTGATTACCTTGTGCATAACTCTTACCTTTATTCTTATTGTATTGGTTTTTTACAATAAACCTTTACTTATTTTATCCACCATGTTTTTCAAGTATATATTCCTATTAGCATGGAATATAACATTATGCGTCCAAGAAATTTCAGCTGGTTTTTGTGATTTTGAGTGTAAATATTCTTTCTGATGCCATTTTTTTTTTTTTACTGCTACTAAAATTACTTGACCCCTTCTGCTATGCTTTATCTTTAGAAGAATCAGATTAGATCAAAAATGGCGTATTGCTGCCATTTCTAGGATGGAGCTGCTCAATCTTACCTTGAGTCCAAAATCATTTATGTAGTCTTTTAGGAGATGAAGACACTAATTAAATAGACTGGTCCACTCGTAAAAAATACAGAAAGTATTTTGGGGGAAATAATTTTTATAGATTAACATTCTTAAAACATTCCTTAACAAAATTTAAAATTTTTACTTTTTATCATTTTAGAAGGTGGGGAAAAATGATTCCTTACTTCTTAAACTGTAAAAATTCCAATAACTCTTACTTTACGAATGTTAAGTTTGAAACTGTACTTACATCATTGATATCTGTGTTTTATTTCTTATTTGCTTTTATTTTCTGGTATTCTTAAGCTTTTCCAAACTTCAAAAGTTTTTGGTAAACATTACATTTTCTGTTTATATTTTGAAATGTTTTTATTCTGTTTGTTTAATTAGAAAGAATCTTTTTGTAAGAAGTGTAAAAAACAAACTCAACCTTATAAACAATTCATAAAATCTTATCAGGTAACTGGCTAGTTTCCTTTGCCGATCTCCCTTTCTCTCAATATGCCTTGTGAAGGTTAAGTTTTGCAAACACTCCTTCCTTATTATATGTTCAAGGATTTTCAGCTGGTGTTCATTCTGCTGCCATTTTCTTTCTACTGCTTTCCAATAACTCTTACTTTACAAATGTTAAGTTTGAAACTGTACTTACATCATTGATATCTGTGTTTCATTTTTTATTTTCTGGTATTCTTAAGCTTTTCAAAACTTCAAAGATTTTTGGAAAACATTAATTGTTTTTAATATTTTCTGTCTGTACCTTGATTAAACAAATCTTTTCTTTAAAAATATTTAGTCTATTTGTTCCTTAATTAGAAAAAAATAAAAATTGTTATCATACAAAAAGATTTGTCACAAAAAATCACATAAAAAAAAAATATTTGGTCGGTGCAAAAATAATGACCGTTTTTTACGTATTTTTTAACGTCAAAAACCGTCATTATTTTTGCACCAACCTAATAGCAAAAAAACAATTGTAGTAATGAAAACTTGGTAATCCAAAATTTCAGGATTGTGGGTACAGATCCAGCCCAGAATGTTTTTAATTTGCTCACAGAGTCAACCTGATTCCAAAATGGTATGATATACTGGGCTACAGCTTCTGGGAGTAAAGTTGAAAAAATATCACACAGTGACACACTGGCATTTGCATTTATCATATAGATGATACTGAGGAGTGGCCTGTCTTATTGTCTAGGAAGAAATCCCAGCATGCATCTGTATATTTTGTCTATAAATTTGGGAGGGGGATGTTTTTGCATTCATTCTCACATTGATTAGAACCAACATCTATTTACCTTAATAATTTGGTATATAATTATCTGTTAATGCCACTCCAGAATATTAGGACATAGACGATCATGGCTCTCCACAGCTTTCTATCTCATGGCTCTTAACAGTTTTTCTCACTTTGCTAAGTCCTCACACTTTGTTTTGCCATCCATTCACATAAGCTTAAGGTAATGTGTGTGCTATGGATGAATGGTTTATTCTCCCAGATGTGTTTCCCCATCTCCACTATTTTCTGGCTTTAAATAAACTGCAGAAGGTTGATAAGCTGTAAAAAACAAATCAATCAATTAATCACTATTCCACACTGAGATATCCTTTTTTAAAAACTTAATTTGCTTGTTAGCCATTACCACACTATGGGATGCCCTTTTTAAAACTAAGCTTAGCTTCACTTTATCACAAGACCAATAGTGTACAGAACCTTATATGTTTTGAACTCACTACTCAATAATAATGGTTAACCATAATTGCTTGTTAGCCATTACCCTACCTTGAGCTTCTCTTTTTAAAAAATAAGCTTATCTGAGTTTTAGCCACAAGTGTAAAGAACCAAGGGAGGATTGAACTCACTACTCAGTAATAATGGTATTAGCCATTACACTACCCTGATCTTCTCTTTTTAAAAATAAGCTTATCTGAGCTTTAGCACATGTGAGGAATCCAGGGAGGTTTGAACTCACTACTCAGTAATAATGGCGTTAGCCATTACCCTACCCTAAGCTTCTTTTTATAAAAAATAAGCTCATCTGAGATTTAGCGCAAGTGTGAGGAATCCAGGGAGCATTGAACTCACTACTCAGCCATTCTCATTAGCCATGACCACAGCTAAAGTACCCTCTTCCTACAAATAACCCATTTTTCATAATCAAAAACCATAAAACATGCAATACTTTCCACTTACACTTTCTTTTTTTCTGGCAGTCATTAGTATGATCAGATTTTCATTATTGTCACAGTCATTTATACAGACACATGTCTTTCTGAACAAAGATGTCTACTCTGTTTAACGGAAGACACCTGCTAGATTTGATGCGTAAAAATTGTGATATATATGTCAGCAGGAATTCTTGGCAGTTTACCAAAGTAATTTGTCTTTGCTTTAAAGTAGAAAATGATTTTACAAAGAGACATGTGGGACAAATTAATAGTACTCAGTGACTTCATTACACATTTATTCCTAGTATTTGCAATGTTGTATTTAGTTTTGGTTTGGTTAACAGCATGGCAACTCCTTATAGGTCATTTGATACTGAAATTTAATTTTCTTGGGAGCTTTGTATAATGTATTGCTGGTTTTCTTACTACAAAAATGTATTTTTATACTTTTATAGTGTTTTGACTCCAGTTTTGGGGTTAACTATTTACCTATAGCTGGGACCCTAACAGGTGCTACCACCCAGATCAGGAACAACAGCAATTAAGACGTGGTTCAATGCTCCTCAAAATCTCCCAATCAGAGGCCTTGCTGTTGGATATAGTTTATTATCATACCCAGGACATTATGTTATATTTGTTTGAGGCTTAGATAAACAGATATATATAATATTGTTTTGAGCAATATTTGAAAAACTAGTTGAAAAATCTTTATTTCTAGAATTTGTAACTTGTAAGATGACTGGCTGTTCAAATATGTAATTGGATAGTGATTCAATCTCTAATGTTGTATTTATTTGAATTGAGAACCGTGGTTCCCAAAGTGTGGTGCATACCTGGAGGGAGGGGGCAATTCTATTTTTAAGTCTGTTAGTATGAGTGTGTGTGTGTGCAAGTTAATACATACAGTACATAGACAGTATGCATACATAAAAATGTTTGTGTGTATATCTGTACATGTGTAATTACGTATAGACTGTATATATAATATACATGTATATTTATATTAGTAACATAATATTTTTATAAATACTGTAAAATTCTAAAATTAAATGATAATACTATTGCATATATGCAGTCTCAAGTTCTTAAGAAAAGTTACATTAATGGCCTTTTAGGTTGGTTGGGGACCTTCTGGCACACAGTGCACCAAGTCTCTGTATCCGACTCTTTAAAAAGTGTGGTTGGTTCTGCACAAAGCCTTCATAACGATAATCAAATGATTTGTGCTGGTAATCTAGCTGTCAGTTTCTAGGAACTGAGTTGCTTGACCCTCATATGTTGAAAACGATGGGAGTGTCCATTATATATATATATATATATATATATATATATATATATGAGGAGACTAACTGATATTAGCATCTATTCTAACGTAATTTCAATGAAAAAATAAATTGAATAACATATGTATTTTTTCTTTTTTCCTCAGTAATTTTATAATTTTAAACTTAATAGAGATTAAATTTAAATTTTAAAATTGGTAATTTTTTACTTTTAATATCAAATTTTATCATATAATTATATTATAATTATTATTATAATTATATTATAATTATATTATTTTATCATATAATTATATTATAATTATATTATAACTTATTGGTTAAAATAAATTCTCTTTTAGCATAACCCCAACTTTAAAGCTCTTAATAGCTATTATAACCTTATTTCGTTGTCGAGTTTTTTTGAATTCTCTTATACTTGTGTTTTGATTGGTCATTCTAGCTTTTGTAAAAGTATTTTCCCCTTGTGAAGGATCATTAATTAATTTGCAACTTTTAAAATCATTTATTCTACATTCAACATCATCACTTGATAAGACACTGGAGGTGTTGAAACAAAATGGCTATTTTTGTAGTGATTTTATAACATATTTATGTTATAATTTTTAAATAAATAATTATATATATATTTTTTTTTTATAAGCATTTCACCCCAAGCAAGGCAGGAAGCCACTAGGACGCAAGGGGTTACAGAAAATTTAGAGCAAGATCAGATAGGAGTGATAGAAGAAAGGATGAGGATAGTGGATAGATGAAGGCAACTGGAGATGTCGATTGACATTACACTTGAATAGCTGGAGACTATAGCTCACAGGGAAACAGGAATAGGCAAGGGAGTTCCACAGGCGAGAGGTGAGAGACATGAAGTTATTGGAGTAGAAGAGACTGCTACATTTAGGAGTTTCGACAGTGAAGGGGGGAGCGGGATGCCAGCCTCGTATGGCGCTTGAACTCATGACGTCTGGGAACCAGCGAATGCAGCACCTCGGAGCAATTTCCATGAAAGTATTTGTAGAACAGACAGAGGGAGGCGATGATGCATCTGTGAGAAAGTGACTGTAGATGAGACGCCAGAGCAGGGCCAACTACGTTGCATATCCGCCTCTGGAGCCTATCAAGAACCCTGAGGCAAACAGAAGGGGCACCAGATCATATATGGCAGCAATACTTCATGCAAGGGCGAATTGTCGATTTGTAGATCTGGAGGATCAACTCTAGGAAGAAAAACTTCCTGGGGCGGCTCAGGGAGCCAACTTCCTTGCGGTGGACGAAGCAATTGACTCAATGTATTTATTCCATCTCAGGTCATCAGTCAACATGAGACCGAAAAGCCGCAGAGAGTTGCTCTCGAGAAGTTGAGCGTCAGACATTCTAATGGAGGGAAGGGAAGGATCTCTGTGGTGATTGATAGAGAGCAGTTTTGTCTTAGAAGCGTTGAAGTTGACCAGCCAATTCTTGCCCCAGTTCACAATCGATTGGAGTTCCTTTTCGAGACGCATGACCAGGTGAGTTTTGTCAGCGAGACTGGATTTGTTTTTGAGGCAGGAATAAATTGTAGTGTCATCCGCATAGATGCCAACTTGGGAAGTTATTGTGTCAGGAAGGTCATTTATGTAGATAAGGAATAGAGTGGGGCCTAGGATGAAGCCTTGAGGAACACCTGCGTTTGTAGGATAGGAACTGGATGAGAATCCGTTGAGAACGACCTTCAATTCACGGTTTGACAGGAATGATCGTATTAGGTTATATAATCGACCCATAATGCCATAACCATGGAGCTTGCAAAGAAGGCCGGCATGCCAAACCCTATCAAATGCTTTGGAGATGTCTAGTGCCACGGCACTGGCTTCCCCGTTAATTTGAAGAGCTCGGTAGATAGTTTCAGTGATGGCCGTAAGCACATCAGCTGTAGATCGGGCAAAGCGGAAACCATATTGCTTGTCTGAGAGCAGATTATGGGATGTGAGGTGGTTAACCACCTTAGTATTGATTAGGGCTTTGAAGACTTTGCCGAAGAGGGGAAGGAGACTGATAGGATGGTAGTTGGAAGAGTCAGAGGAGTCGCTGGAGTTCTTGAAGACAGGAACGATCGAAGAGGACTTCCAGCAGTCAGAAAAACAAGATTCCTTGAGGCAGTAGTTGTATAGTTTAGAAAGGGCGGGCGACAGTTCAGGCGCGCATTTCTTCAAGACAATGGCTGGTATCCCGTCTCCACCACTAGCCTTGTTGGGGTCTAAAATGGAGATAATGCCCAGTACCAAAGATGGGGTTCTGTTTAATCCACTCAATATGGCCTCAGTTCTAAGAGGGAAGTCGGGTATGGGTACACCGGAAGAGTCGAGCATAGAGTTGAATGAAAATTTCCGAGCAAAGCATTCAGCCTTGTCAGTAGAGGAGGTCAGGACTTCGAACTGGTTGAATAAAGGAGGTATAGAAGGTTTGCAATTGTTCAATACGCTCTTGCAGAGACGCCAATAATCTTTGGATCCAAATTTGCTAGATGCAATACGTTCCTTCATCCGAGCCGCAAGTAGTGACTTAGCATCGTTGAGGACACGCTTACACTCATTACAGGCAAAGGCAAAGAGACGTCTATTGCAGTCAGACATGTCGCTACGGAATAGGTGAAAGTAGTGGTTCCTATGGGCGATGGCAGCTGAGCAAATATATATATATATATATATATATATATATATATATATATATATACATAAACACACTAGCAACACAGTATTTTTATAAATATTGTAAAATTCTAAAATTAAATGATAATACTATTTATATATGCATTCCCAAGTTCTTAAGAAAAGTTAATGACCTTTTCGGCTTCCTCCATATGAATAGTAGTTTATTTTTTGAATAATAATGTACATAATACCTCATCTCAGAAATATAGACAGATACTGAAAGGCCGAAACGTTGTGATAAATATGTCAACAGAGATGAGGACAATAGTCCGAATAATGTAAATAGTGTACATAATACCTCATCTCAGAAATATAGACAGATACTGAAAGGCCGAAACGTTGTGATAAATATGTCAACAAAGATGAAAACAATAGTCCAAATAATGTAAATAGTGTACATAATACCTCATCTCAGAAATATAAACAGATACCGAAAGGCCGAAACGTTGTGATAAATATGTCAACAAAGATGAGGACAATAGTCCAAATAATGTAAATAGTGTACATAATACCTCATCTCAGAAATATAGACAGATACTAAAAGGCCGAAACGTTGTGATAAATATGTCAACAGAGATGAGGACAATAGTCCGAATAATGTAAATAGTGTACATAATACCTCATCTCAGAAATATAGACAGATACTGAAAGGCCGAAACGTTGTGATAAATATGTCAACAGAGATGAGGACAATAGTCCGAATAATGTAAATAGTGTACATAATACCTCATCTCAGAAATATAGACAGATACTGAAAGGCCGAAACGTTGTGATAAATATGTCAACAAAGATGAGGACAATAGTCCGAATAATGTAAATAGTGTACATAATACCTCATCTCAGAAATATAGACAGATACTGAAAGGCCGAAACGTTGTGATAAATATGTCAACAGAGATGAGGACAATAGTCCGAATAATGTAAATAGTGTACATAATACCCCATCTCAGAAATATAGACAGATACTGAAAGGCCGAAACGTTGTGATAAATATGTCAACAAAGATGAGGACAATAGTCCGAATAATGTAAATAGTGTACATAATACCTCATCTCAGAAATATAGACAGATACTGAAAGGCCGAAACGTTGTGATAAATATGTCAACAAAGATGAGGACAATAGTCCGAATAATGTAAATAGTGTACATAATACCTCATCTCAGAAATATAGACAGATACTGAAAGGCCGAAACGTTGTGATAAATATGTCAACAAAGATGAGGACAATAGTCCGAATAATGTAAATAGTGTACATAATACCTCATCTCAGAAATATAGACAGATACTGAAAGGCCGAAACGTTGTGATAAATATGTCAACAAAGATGAGGACAATAGTCCAAATAATGTAAATAGTGTACATAATACCTCATCTCATATAGACAAACATTAAATATGCAGATAATATGATGTTAAGACTCAGAAAAGAAAATACAGGAACTTCTACAGAAGATAATAAAGGGAAATGAGATGTATGTTGGTTTATTGGTTGGCTGTTTTTGCCCAACGGCAGATCAACTGTAAAAATTTTGCTTTTTCACCAACTCTATGTTCTTGTGCCAGACACTTAGTTGGTAGAAACAGCAACTTTTGAAAATAGGCACACCTTAAGAAGCAAGATGACCACTGTGCAAAATTTCAAAAGGAAAAACACATTTATTTACAATTCATAAATTCGAAAATTACAAAACAAGGTTTTTACAAATTTTCCTTTCAGCCACCTCTTTGGGCAGGATAACGCAAAAAAGGGAGATTACTCACAGAAACAAGAAAATATGTGATACAATTTGTTAGGTAAGAAATGGATTCATATATAAAAAATATGTCACAATTAGTTTGATAAGAAACAGATTCATATACAAAAAATTAATCTCTTCAAAAATAGAAAAAAGGGGAAAATTTGGAGAAAGGAATAGCAAAATAGCACAAGGCAGGAATTTTTTCAAATATCACCCACCTCCAATCTTTACAGTTTGCACAAACAGGATGTCTTAGCTCGAAGGAGTTTTGTTTTTGTGTTTTCAACATGTCTTCTCCAGGGCTCTTAGAATATTTCTGCAAAATTCATTTGTATCTTCTGTATGAAGAATTCTCCAGTAGAATTTAAGTTTTGGGATTTGACAAGTTTGATTTATGACCTACAGCTGGACTGTCCTTTTAAGTGCCGGTGCTATGCTCTGTCCATTCTCATCAACAGCCCACCCTTGTCTCCTGTCTGTTCTTTGCCTCTCCTTCTTGCTGATAGCAGCCCTTTTTATTCAGAATCAGGCTGTCATATAGGCTCCAGCCAAATTTTCAGAAAAACCAGCAAACTTGTTTCTCATTGGCCATTATAAATAAAAAACTCTCTCCAAGTATTCAAAATATAAATCTAAAACATTCAAACAATTTTGGCAGTTCACCACTTGAGTCTAAAAGGCCATAAAAAACTCACAAAATTTAACACAAACCATTTGACCCTTCTGAAGAATAAACTTTTCTCAAAATGTGTATATAAAAAACAAACCTAGATGATTATACATAGGTCTTTAACATTTTTTTACACATAATAAAAATAAAATTTTTATAAACCTGTCACCCTGGATTATTTAATGCTGAAATCTAAATATTTTGTACATAATTCTTTGACTTCAACTATAGATATTTTATTTACATGCTTTGGTATAAATTTATTTTTTTTAAGGTAAGACATTATGTTGACAGTTTCAGTATTTTCAAATAACTGTCATGTTGTTTTCTTTGTAGTCTTTATTTCTTACAGGTGCTAAGTGAGTAAATTCTAAACATCAAGTACAAGAAGACAGAATACATGTGTTATGAATAATCAAGAGTGGTCTCTCCTTGTTTTGTTACTCTCCTCTTTGAGAGTGCTATTTCTGTTAACTGGGAGTATAAAAGGACACTATACTCAAAACTTGTATTCTTAGTTGAATAAAGCTTTCTTAAAGCCTTACACCTGTGTACTTTTGCCATTACAACATGGTTGTTAGCAAAACGAGCAGCCCAAAATGCAAATTACAAATTGAGGATGCCAAAATCAAGCAGTACAAAAATTTAAATATCTAGGAAGTGTTTTAACAGAGGATGGAAAATGCAACACCAAAATCCAAAGGTGGATTTTGATAGCAAATGATGCCTTCTGGAAACTAAACAAAGTATTAAGGAACAGAAAAATTTCATTAGAAACAAAGAAAAGAGTACTTAACTGTTATCTAATATCGGTCCTCCTATATGGCAGCAAATACTGGACAATCTCCTCAAAGATGAATAAAAGATTTGAGCAACAGAGATTTGGTTCTACAGAAGGATGCTGAGAATAACATGTGACTGAACATGTGAACAACAATGAAAGTGGAAACAGAAAAGACCTGTATACATGGAAACAGAAAGAGACTATTGAAATTTCAAGGGTACATAATGAAGAAAGAAGGTTGTTGTGGCCTGTTTAGGGGCCATGAAGAAAAACACGGAAGACGAAGGTAGGTTGAAAATAGTATATTGAAGATATATAATGTGGTGAACAGTCCCATAGAAGCAAGCAAGCCAGAGTGGTTTGCATCTGGTGTATAGGAAAATAAGGGTCTTACCTTAACGTGCGGCATGTGACATTAGCAAGTTTGCTCCGTTAAAATGGCATTACTCTCCTGTTCAGCCATTCTAGCAGTATGTGCAGTGATGAGGGTTTTTTTCACAGTTTGGCATGCTTCCACCAATAACAAGTTGTGTGCTGATTGGTCAAACTGGAGGAGGCAATTTGCCTGTGTAACCAAGAATAAAAGCAAAGAACACTGATTGGTTGGGAAACTGCAGTGTTGGCCTGATAAAAGAGGGCTGGAGCAGTGAAAACAAGAAGGAATGATGGCTATACGTAGTGACGTGTTCAGAAAGTGAGGATGGTGAAGTGAACCAGTGATATTTTGATTTGTACACGTGACATTGCAGCAATACAGACTTATTTAAATTACATATACAAAGCAAGAGTATTAGTAATAAGTAGATAGAGGTGTATGTCCGAACGGTAGGTTAGCACTGCCTATGGTCTTGCCCAACTGACTCTTACAGTTAATATATATGAGAGGAGGAAGCATTCGTTTTACTGTAGGAGGGTTTACCACAACAAAGGTTTAGAAAATTAACGTTTACAGAACATATGAGGGTCGTTCAAAAAGTTCTAAACCTCACCCAGAAAAGTTCTAAACCTCACCCAGAGCCATTTTTGTTGTGCCAACACATTACCACTAAATAACCTAGAAAAACTAAATAAGATTTCTGTCTTAATTTCTGTGCATGGTGAGATCCATACAAAAGTGAGTAGTATGTGACAAATTTTAAAATGTACAAAACAAAGGCCTGAGCTCTTATAAATAATCTGCAAAAGAAAGTACAATATCCAAGTGAATCCATTAGGACAAGGTACAGATACTTGCTGAGGGCATCTCTTCCTATGCAGCCGTGAAGAAGTGGGATGCGAAGTTCAAGCAGGGCAGGCACAGCAGAGGAGATAACCTTTGGTCAAGTCATCTGAAACCTCAACTAATGATGAACAAATTCATAACACTCAGTGTAAGGTTTTGGATGACAGACGTCTTACTGTCCAGCACATAGCTAAGTCCATAGGCATTAGTTCTGGTTCGGTCCATACCGTTTTAACTGAGATATTGAGTGTGATCAAGCTGTCTGCGAAATGGGTCTCAAGAATTCTGACACCAGGGTAGAAACTGAAAAGAGTTGACATTTCCAGGACAACTCTGACTCGTTTCTAGGCTGAATGTCCAGTATGCAACTGTTCTAGAACCATCAAATTGGTCCTCCAAATATGGCAGCAAATGCTAGAGAATCTCAGAGATGAATAAAAGATTTGACACAACAGAAATGTGGTTCTACAGAAGGATGCTGAGAATAACATGGATTGAACATATGATGAAAGTGGAAACAAAAAGGACCTGTATACATAGAAACAGAAAGAGACTATTGAAATTTCAAGTTACATAATGAAGAATTCTTAGAAAATTCATGTTTACACAACATATAGGGGTTGTCGAAAAAGTTCTAAACCTCACCCAGAAAGAAAAGCCATGGCTGAACATTTTTGTTGTGGCAACACACTAACACTGCTTATAAAACTAGAGAAACTAATTCAGATCTAAATTTCTGTGCAGGTGAGGCCCATGCAATAGTGAGATGTGTGTAACAAATCTAAAAATGGGCAAAACAGATGTTCAAGCAGTCATAAAGTATCTGCAAAAGAAAAGTATGACACCCAAGGAAATCCATGAGAACTTAGCACAGTTGCTGAGAACTCCCTTTCCTATGCAACTGTGATGATGTAGGCTGTGGAATCCAAGCAGGGCTGGGACAGAACTGATGTTGACCCTTGGTCATGTTGTTCAAAAATCTCAACCACCAATGAACAAGTTGAGGCCATTCACCGTATAGTTCTGGATGACAGACATCTTATTGTTCAACAGATAGCTTAGTCCATAGGCATTAGTTCTGGTTCAGTCCATACTGTCTTAATTGAGATTTGGGGGGTAACTGAGCTCTCTGCAAGATGGGCCCCAAGAATGCTTACACCAAAGCAAAAGCTGAAAAGGTTTGACATTTTCAGGAAATCCTGGGTGAGGTATAGAATTTTTTGAGCAACCCTCATATTGAAGGCAAGATGAACAGAGGAAACAGAGGAAAGCAACACATAACCTACCTAATATGCATTGTTTGACTAAGTGCATTGATGTTAAGGGAGACTATATTGTAAAATAGTGAAAAAACATCTTGCTTCTCCAATTCCTTCTGGGTGAGGCTTAGAATATTTTGAGCAACCCTCATATTGAAGGCAAGATGAACAGAGGAAAGCAACACATAACCTACCTAATAAGATTTTGTAAATGGTTGGCAGAACAGGAACTAGGAGATATAGTAAAAAGACAAAATTTACTAAGCGCTACAAAGGACAGGAAATTGTGGAGAGCCATTATCACACACATTCTGAAGAGACATTGCACAAGATATATAATGACTGCATCGGTCATTTTTGAGGGCACAAAATAAATCTGCAGCTCTGTTTACTATGCTCTTCTACCTTTTAGATGACTGTTATAGAGATTATTAAAGCTAATCCTTCCAAGGAATGAACTCACCATCCTTAGCTAACAAATATTGTAAAATTATTCTGTCTCACATGTTAATTAAAATGAGCTGAACTTTTCTTTTTTTTAATTTATTCACCCCAAGCAAAGTGATAATGCCAATAAGGTGCAAGGGGATACTGGGAGAGAAAGAGAATGAAAAGGCATTGAAAGGAACCAGAAACCCAATCCTAAACAGGAAACAAGGGATAAGTCTCTACTCCTGTTCAAAAAACTTGGGAGGACTATGAACCGGATGATAGGTGTACCTATCTATTCTTATTGAGTAAAAAAAAAAAAAAAAAAAATAGTAAATAAAAAATAAATAGTAAATAACATTTCAGAATTTAGGTGGAGATGTTAGAAGTATAAAGTTGAAGTAGTCTTTAGAAGGAACCAGAAACCTAATCCTAAACAGGAAAGAAGACACAAATCTATAATTAATTTAATCACATTTTATACTTTTCTTAACATCTAAGTAATATTTAACTGTCAATCATATATTTAATTTTAAGTATGCACTATTTTATTTGGATATTCAGTGAACTGTACAATAGGCAAACCTATCTTCTCCTATTGAGTAAAAAAAAGTAAATAAATAGTAAATCAAATTTCAAAGTTTATCTGAAGATGTCAGAAGTATAGAGTTCAAGTAGTCTTTAGAAGGAACCAGAAATCCAATCCTAAACAGGAAAGAAGGGATAAATTTCTACTTCTGTTCAAAAGACTGGGGAGGAGTGTGAACCGGGTGGTAGGTGTATCTATCTACTCCTATTGAAGTAAAATAAATAAATAGTAAAACTTTCAGAGTTTAGGTGGAAATGTTAGAAGTATAGATTTGAAATAAACTTTAGAAGGAACGTGAAACCTAATCCTAAACAGGAAACAATGGATAAACCTCTACTCCTGTTCAAAAGACTGGGGAGAAGTGTGAACCAGATGGTAGGTGCACCTATCTACTCCTATTGAAGTAAAATAAATAGTAAATAAAATTTCAGAGTTTAGGTGGAGATGTTAGAAGTATAGAATTGAAGTAAACTTTAGAAGGAACGGGAAACCCAATTCTAAACACAAAACAAAGGACAAACCTCTACTGTTGTTCAAATGACCGAGTAAGATAGTGAATTGGATGAACCTATATAATTTTAAAAGTATTCTGTTCAATTGAAGGATCATCCTTGAAACAAAAACTGTTAAAGCTGCAAGAGAGAATGCCATTAGCTGAAATATTTGTGGTGTTGGTGGAGAACTAGTCTTTGGGATTGGGAAGCACAATAATGAGTGTCAGCTGGTGATTGATATCAAAAGACAGATTGAGTATTAACAAACAGGTACAAGAGTGTAGTTGTGTTCTACTAACACCTGCTTTATGGGCCCAGGGAAAAAACGAATTGCATTTGAAGTTGTTGACAGTTTGCTATCACTGATTTTTCACTCTCTGATGTTACAAAATAGAAATGTTTTCCATAACAGTTTATAGTTTTTCAATGTCTTACATTGTATTTACTGTATTATAAAAATTTTGTATTCTTACAGTTGATAGGCCTTTCTCCTTGTTTTCTTTTGCTACATTGTCTAGGAGGTCCTGCAGTTTTCATTTCTGTGCTTACCATCAAGACAGTGTCATTTGTGCATTATATTGCTATTTTAATTTCAATTTAAACAGAAGATTTGTCAGCTTAAATGTATCTTGTCAAGGTATTTTTAATTTACAAATGAAATAAAAAAAAAACATAATTTTTCTTTTTTGGTATAAAAATGCCCAGCTAATTTACATTTCCAAATGTCAGAACAGACAGTTCATTTTTTTACTTAATTAAAATATAATTTTGCTTTTCTTAGCATAAAAATGTCCAACTGTTTTGCTTTTCCAAAAGTCAGACCAGACAGTTCATTCAAGATGGTGAGGATTAGAACAAGTAATGTACTTTAATGATTGGGACAGCATTTGATAAAATATCAGACAATATGGAATGAGGAGTTTCAGCCAAGTATCCTGTGGTCATCTTCAGGCAATTCTGTTTAGTGTTTGAATTTATGGAATGAGGAGTTTCAGCCAAGTATCCTGTGGTCATCTTCAGGCAATTCTGTTTAGTGTTTGAATTTATGGAATGAGGAGTTTCAGCCAAGTATCCTGTGGTCATCTTCAGGCAATTCTGTTTAGTGTTTGAATTTATGGAATGAGGAGTTTCAGCCAAGTATCCTGTGGTCATCTTCAGGCAATTATCATGGGTGGATGCAATACAGTAATGAAAAACAAAACATGTGCACAAAACATATTGTATCAATGATTGTATACAAACATATCAATATTGATATAATATTTACTGTATACATATGGGAAAATGGCCAAGTGGTTAGAATGTTTGCTTTCTGACCATGAGGACCTGGGTTCAAATCTCACCATCGTTGATTTGTCTGGAAGGAGACTTCTTGATGTTATTTGGTCTGGAGGAGGGTGATCCCAACATATGCCACCTTTGGAAAGTGCCTGAAAATCATACCACAGGTTGACTCAAGCCTTGTGAGTGAAACTGGGTAGATGGAACCCTTGAGAGCTGTTGGTGGTTGTGCTAGCATAAAGTCACAAGTCATTATGACCGAGGGTTTGAGTGTGCTAGCCTTGTTCAGACTGTTGATCACACTAGATAACGCTCTCTCTCTCTCCCAGAAACTGTAACTAAGTTCTACTTGGAATAGTTGCAGTATAAACCACAGGTGGGCTCTGTGGGTGTTGATCAAACACAGATGTGCCTGAGCAGGCGTCTGCAATGGGAATTAGCTAGCCACCTTAGTAGAATGGCATCCACAGATTCGAGTGGCTGTACCATTTACTTACTGCATACTTACTTTTGTATTTTCTGTTATGTTACTGTTTTGAGAAGTTTCAGTTAAGTTCTTTATGGTCATCTTCAGTTGTCTATTATTTTGGGCTGATATAATTTTTTTTGCCTCAATTTCTCATGTAAGACTGGGCAAAATTAAGAACACTAAAACATAAAATTTAAACAAATACGTATTAATAAATAGGACTGAGGCATTATCATTATTTACATTTGGATCAATGTCCTCCTCTTTATTATCAAAATGTCTTGACTGATTTGCTCCTTGTTGTCTTTTAATCCAGATAAGTTTTAGAGAATTGATAAGATCCAGAGACGGATATGCAATATAATTGGCCCTGATCTGGCATCTCGTCTGCAGTCACTCTCTCACAGACGTGCCGTCAGCTCTCTCTGTCATTTTTACAAATACTTTCATGCTAATTGCTCCGATGAGCTGTTTTTGCTGGTTCCAAGACTTTGCGAATTCAAGCGTCCTACGAGGCTGGCATCCCGCTCTCACCCTTTCACTGTTGAAACCGTTAAATGTAGCCGTCTCTTCTACTCCAATAGCTTCATGTCTCGCACCTTTCGCCTGTGGAACTCCCTTCCCTATTCCTGTTTCCCTGAGAGCTATAATCTCCAACTATTCAAATGTAATGTCAATCAACATCTCCAGTTGCCTTGATCTATCCACTATCCTTCTACTCAACCTTTCCTCTATTATTCCTACCTGCTCTTGCTCCAAATCCTCTATAACTACTTGCGTACTAGTGGCTTCCCGCCTTGCTAGGGGTGAAATGCTTAAAAAATAAAAAATAAATAAACTAAGCATAAACTTTGGATAGTTTATCTACAAATTTGAAACAGCCTTGACTTTTGCAACTGGGATCCATGATGACACAGATGAATCATCCATATTCCTTTTGGATTCCATTAGTAAGAAGAAAATTCCAATCGGACAGTTTCTTCCAAAGAATCGCTGCTTTGGGGAACAGAATCCCGAGAGGATGTTTTCCCAATACCTAAAATCTTAACCTCTTCAAATCTAGGGTTAACTGTCATTTTTCCCACAAAACCTCAAGAACCTCAATTGTTGAATGGTTATGGGCCTTGTATTGGGTGATCAATAGCATAAAAATATTCTAGAAAAAAATCCCAGTGTGTGGCACCTTTGGAAAGTGCTTGAAAACCATACCACATGTTGACCCAAGCCTTGTAAATGAAAGTGGGTAGACGGAACCCTTGGGCCTGTCGACAACTGTGCTAGCATGAAGTCACAAGTCATTGTGGCCAAGGACTTGAGTGTGCTGGCCTTGTTCAAAACTGTTGATCACGCTAGATAACACGCTCTTTCTCAGAAACTGTAACTAAGGTCTGCTCAGCATAGTTGTAGTATAAACCACAGGTGGGCTCTGTGGGTGTTGAATAAACACAAATGTGCCTGATAGGGATTCGCTAGCCACCCGAGTAGACAGGTATCCTCGAGTGGCCAACTATACCGCCACCTGACTATATTCATAGATTGATCAAGATTTGAAAGACTTTTCGTTTTTTCATTTTGACTTTGGCAGTAACATGATGTCTCTTCTCAGTCTGTGATCATGTAAGTATCTCAGAGACAAATACTGAAGGTTGCATTGAACATTTTACAACTTTAACATCATTTCTAATTTTCCTTTTTATAACATGTCCATTTAATATATTTATTAATACTTATTTGTTTAAATTCTATGTTTTAGTTGTCTTATTTTTGCCTGGACTTACTCGAGTCCGCCAGTATTGTTCAAAGAACAAATGTCACAGAAGCCCATAAATATTTACTGAAAAGTGTTCATACCTTGTAACAAAGGTGGTGGGTCCCGCAACAACATATATCAATGATATTAACACTGTTTCAGACTTTAAATTTTGTAAATCACAGCTCAGTGACTTACCCTATGTTCATTAACTCTGTAAAAGTCAGGAATTGATTTTATTCTATATTCTATATTGAAATTATAAACAGGAACCCCCTTCAAAATCGATAACAAATGACTATTTTTTTTTATTCTGGTAAGTGTCATGGCCTGAGGAAGATCCATAGAATGCTACTGGATAAAAATTATTTCCAAAATAAATTTTTCATATATTTTACTAGAGCATCCATCTAAGTAGTGTCCTGCTTTTTACAAGATCATCTCACAGATTGGACACTTAATAACTAAATTGTTGTCATATTGCTGTATGATGTATAAAATGTCAAAACAAACCCCAAACTGACCGACTCCAGTAAACATATACCTGATCATTAATTATAATATACTCGATCATTAACATATACCTGATCATTAATTTTAATATAATTTCTAAATTATATTACATTATAAATAAAAATTATCTTTTTTATGCTTTTTAATTGGTTCTCTGAAAAGCAGAATTTCAGATTCAAAAAACAAAATTAGTAAATACAGACGAACCTTGGTTCTTGAATGTCTCACATGTTGAACAAATTGGTTTTCAAACAGAATATTCAAGATGAAAATGCTTCAGTTATCAAATGAAATTTCAGTTCTCGAACAACATTGCTGAACCAAACTGAACCAAGCCAAACCAAGTTGACCCAAACGGAATCACTTCTTAGACGACTGCCATGTTGTATACATTCCTGTGTTGTGCTGTGCTTTTCTTTTCCAATTTTATTGTACTGTGCCATTTTTTTCTCTTCATTAGTCCTCAGTCATGGCTCCAAAAAAAGGTAGCAGTGATACTGGTAAAGGAATAAAAAAAATTTAAGAGAAAAACAATTCTTGATGATATTGTCTCTTCCTACGCAGTTTCATATGGTAAAAATCACCAATCTATATTATTCTTATAAATAAACAGGCGATTATATCTTTCCTTCCCTTTTCCAAACAATAACATCTCTTTCCTTCCTTTTCCACTTACGTCATCAACTGTCCTACATGCAGGTACAGAAAAATTGAAGTGTTCATCTACATTTTATTTGTTTAGTATTGGGTTTATTTTATTCTTAGAGTTAATGATTTTCATTAGTTTTGTGTATATACTTGTACACAAAGTACTGATATTAAAGTCTAAATAAGCAATCATCTTGGGTCCAGGAATGGATTAATCCATTTTACATTGATTCCTATTAGAAAAATAGTTTCAGCTTACAAACATTTTGGGTTACGAATGGGCTTCAGGAACAAATTAAATTCATGAACCAATGTTCCACTGTGTATGTAAAATTTTAGGTTAAAATAAACAGTGTACATTATTGAAAGGCATAAAAATTTTAATATAAAATTTGTAGTGAGTGCAAAATAATAATAACTGCCTTCACCGACTCCTTTCAAATTTTAGAGGACTGAGGATGAAGATAAAAGGAATATGCAAGCTTATATGAAATTGTTTTGGACCAAAACCTTGCCTTCACAGAAATTAGCTGGTCAGGCTAGAAGAAGAAAAGAGAGTAGTGAACCAGTGCAAAATTCTCTTTGATATAAAATGAGGAGAAAATTGAATTAATCAGGGAAATGTCTCAAGTGAAAGGTTTTGTTTCAGTTCCTCACAACCAGTGTTGAAGTCCTTGCCAGGATAAAATTACTTGCCAAATATATTATCGGTCTCTAACCAGCATGTGGTACTTCAAAGAATTTTCTTTTAGCAATCCAAGAAAGCTAAGTATTTCAAACTATCTCTCTTTGTCTATCTTTGAATGTATACAAACCATATATCTTTTTGAAGAGAAACAAACTATCTTACCTCAGATATTGAGTTTTAAAGATTTCTGATTGTATATTTTTTTATTTTGTTCTGTGAACCCACTCTTTGGTTGCAAGGTGTAGTTATTTTGAATTAGAATTTAATGCCCCAAGGAACATTTGTCCTATAAACAACTTGACCAGACATCTCAACTTCAGTCACTTTCTCATCGACGTCAGATGGTTTCTCTCCGTTTTTTCTACAATTATTTTCATGGCAACTGCTCTGATGAGTTTTTTTTCTCCTTGGTGCCTCACCTACATGAATTTAAGGGTGCTACTAGATTGGCACATAGGTCCCACCCTTTTGCTGTTGAAATAGCTAAATGCAACCAACAGTTCTACTCCAACAGTTTCTTTTCTTGCAATTTCCACCAGTGGAACTCCCTTCCATTTACTTGCTTCCCTGATAAATACAATCTTCAAAAATTTAAATCCAACATCAACTGCCATTTTCTGTCTCCTTGTATCTCATTCATCGTTTGTCCTTTCCTCAATCCTCCCTATTCTCAATCTTATCTTTCACTCCCAGTAGCCCCCTGCATACGAGTGGCATTCCTACTTTGCTTGGGGTGAAATGAATAAGAAAAAAAAATTTGACAGACTAATATGAGTCCAGTTAAAAATAATTAATTTTATTTACAAAAATGACAATTAATGCATGTTATTAACAATAGGGACTACACATGTATAGACAATTGAATTGAAATCAAATATATATACACCAAGAAGAATGTGCTTGTGTGATACACGTGTGCATGGGCGAGAGTTCAATAATCAATGAGTCAAGGAAGTAAAAAACATGTCCAAGGGCGCCGTTCTTTATCTACTTTCAACTACAACTAGAAGCAAGAGAATATATTTACCAACCTACCCACAAGGTAAGATTTGGTACAAGGCCGGCTTTTAAAGTGGTGGAATCCGAGCCCGTAGGCTCGGCCAAAAATTCCTGTATAAAACGGGGTCGGATAGCTGTTTCCCGAGACGAGACTGTGCCCTTCTTCGACATAGCCTCGTCTGGCGATCCTCTCTGCCCGAAGGTAATGAGTTTGATCGACACAGCTGGAAAAGATTCCAGCTGGACTCCGATCCAAACCCCGGAAACCAGAGAGGAAAAAAAAAAGAGAAGGAAATGTTTACCTTTAGTGCCGCCTAACGGACGTTTTTTTTTTTTTTTATTTTTGTTGTCAAGGCCAAGTTGGATAACCCACAGTTTGATCTTGAAACAACATTATTTTTTTACATTTTTCCTATAAACTTTTTTGTTTCGATTTAAAAAAATAGAGAATGTACTTTCTACTTAAACCTCAAGACTTTTTTTCGTTTTATGAAAAAAGTTTAAGATAATATTTCGAAAAAAATAAAAATAAAAGGAAAATTTTGTTTTTTGATTTATGCAGTGATCATTTTTTTAAATTTTATTTTAAGTTTTTTTTAACCCACCAGTCGTAATTTATCTCTAGCGAAACAAGCTTGCTAAAAGAAACTATTCGTGTCAGGTTTCCTGATTTATTTTGAAAAAATAATACCAGTAGTAAATTATGATTTTTTAAACAACTGATACAGCTCAACTCAGTAGGTTTATCTAGACTACCGTTGACAAGAGGACAAATTCATCCACCCATTATAAAGCCGTGGATAACGGTTACCTTTTCTTTTAGTTTGTGTTTTTTTTTTTTTGTTTTTTTTAATCAATTTTTTTAAACGTCTACCAATTTACGGCTGAAACTGTGATTTGAAACCAAATTAAAGAATTCGATTCACGACTCGTGGCAGCAAACAAGAGAGAGTTCAACTAATTTTCAAAGACTAACAGAACCCTCCCCAGTTTAAAGATTGGTATAAGCCACTTTTCTTCACCCTCCTTCTATTTGTTGACACTGCCGGCGAAGCTAAGATGGGGAAATATATTTTAATAGAAAATGAGATTTATTGTATGAAATATAATTGTGGCACAAGTCCTAAAAAGGGTAATGGGTTGAGTTTTAAGTTTTTAGTTTGATGTATAAATAGGTCGATCCAAGTTAGGACTGATTTTCAATAAACGCAAGGAAATTTTAAGAGAACTTAGTCAAGCACTGCAATGTCAATTTCCTTTGGAAAGTTCAAGTGAGTAATCTTTTTTCTTGGTGACTAATATTTTTGACAGCACTCATTGTAGTAAATTTTTTGCTTGAGTGGATAACGAAATTGCCGGTGAAAATTTTTTTTTTTTTTAATTTAATTTAATTTAATTTTTTTTTTTCTCTATTCAATGTTTTTATTTTATTTATTGCTCTTTCATAAACAAGAAATCCACTGGAAATTTGAAAAAATAAATTGATTAGCTTTCTTTGATAAATTAAATAGAAACTTTGTTTAAGAAGATCATGAATGTAAAAAATCATTCACTTGTAAAAGCAAAGACTGCAAAGTGGAACTTGAGACTTTTTTAAGTTGGAAAAATATTCGGGGCCTATTTGTGTCCTTACTAAAAAAAAAAAAATAAAACCTAAAAAAATGTTAACGAATCGTTAAGGTTTTAAAACGACTATACGTAAAAAAAAAAATTAAAAAATAAGATTTTTAAAGTTATTTTCCTCGAAGGACTTCAATTCTTGGTATTCATAATTCATTTGTGGTCGTATTTTAACAGCAATTTGTTCTTGGAGTATAAAAATATTTCGGCCTTTCTTCAGAACACAACACTCATTTTATTTTTATTTTTTGGCTTTTTGAATAAGTCCAGAATCGGAGCCATAATTCGTATGCGCAAAATGGCGAGTTTTATTCGTTTGTTTTTAATTTTATACTTTTTTCAAATTTTAAAAATATTTTTCTCAAAAAAATAATCGGTAAATTAAATTTTTATTTTAACACCCGAGCGCTAATATCCCTTCAAATTTTTCTAAAATAGTCTTTATTTCCGTGCAAATGCATATGCTAACTAAACTCAAATCAACAGATATTGAAGAAGAAACCTACCTTTTTGGATGTTAACGACCCGAAAAAAAAAAGGACTTTTTCCTGGTCTTTCGTCAGCCATTACCGGCTTATTGATAAGTAATTCAGTGCTGAGTTTTGTTGGTGGACGTATACAATTTGGGCCTATTTACTTCCTTCACAGTAATTCCTTGTAGAGATCAGTACGCGCTTCCGTAAAGCGATTTTTTTGTACTTAATTTAAGAAGAAAGTTAAGTTTCAAATATATGTAAAGAAACTAAACATTGATAAATAAAAGAATAACAAAGTAATTTAAAAAAAAAAAAAGTTAACTTTCAAATTAGGGTTAGGTTTTTTTTTTCTTTTTTTTTTTTTTTTTTCTTTTGTTATTCTTTTATTTGTCGATGTTTGCATATATTTGAAAGTTGACTTTCTTAAATTAAGTACAAAAAAATCGCTTTACGGAAGCGCGTACTAATTTCTGAAAGAAAATACTTCAGCAGTGAATGACGCTCGGGTGTTAAAATGAAAATTTACCAAATAATCTAAGTTACCGCCACTCTTTTTTTCTTTTTTTTTTTTTTTTTTTGGTTTATGGGAATATTATATATCTATTCTCATTCATGCAGATCCTTGTTAGTTTCTTTTACTGAGAAAACGCTTTTTTAGATGAAACCAGCTATATCTCTATTATTCTTAATGAAAAAATTAATTAACCCTTTTCTAATTTTTTTTTTTTTTTCTTCCTAAAATCTTTCAATACCAAAGTCATGTTACAGCAACAGACTTCATAATTTCTTTGTTCTGTAATTAATTAACTTTACTTTCAAAAAGTTAAAATTCTATCAAATATTTTACTTTCATTTTTTTGCGTATGCGATTAATGGTCTGGATTCTAGTCTTTTTAGTTTTACCCAGTTTTGTTTGGTTTGGATATCTTGGGTTTGCGTTTGGGTCTTGGTTTGGATTTGATATTTTTGCATCGTTGCTAGAAGAGATTAAAGCTGGAAATAGCAATTTATGACTTTTATTCGTGTTAACGTAACCTGACTAAATTATTCAAACTGTGGTGGGGATTATTAAACATTCTTTTTCGTTATTACCCTTTCACTGATTAGGAGTTCGGGTTTTCGTGGCAATGTGTGAGGAGAGACTAACGTTGCCAGGTCAAGTCATGAGGACACAAAGAAGAAATATATATACAGTTTATAAACACTACAGTAATTTTAAATCACTGTTTATATATTTCAATTATAAATTACTGTAATTTATATAATTGAAAAGGATTTTTTTCAGCTTCATAATTCAAAGGCAAGAACAGAAAGAAGTAAAGAAAATTGAAAACGCCTTCTCTAGTAAAAAGGAAAAAAGACTATTGGCAACCCGATGAGTGCAAAAACTAAGAAGTGTTGTTTTTTAAAAAATTGACAAATTGTGGACAATAAGTTACCATCGACGAATTCTCCCAATCGGAATGGAAGCACTATGTTGGTTGTTTGTGAGATTTGACTGAATCTTCGTTTTCTCCCAGTTGATTAAAATATGATTTTTGGAGCTTCAAAATAGTCCTGTTAAACAGTCCCCTCCCTCCACACATGAGGGATGTAGTGGCACAAGGCCGAGTTTACTGTGGGTTCTCCGAGCCCGTAGGCTCGGCCAAAAATATTCCCTTAGAAGCCGCATATAAAAACGGGTTCAGGGCCTGTCTACCTCCCCGGACGAAACTTTGCAATTCGGCAAAGCCACGTCCAGGTTCCTTTCTGCTCAAGACAGTTCGACAGTTACGAACAGTCCGATCAACTGTTCCCTTAAAAGGAGTCCTGACGAAGCGATTACTTTTTTAATTATTTAACCACTCATCTATTCTGCTTCGTCTCGAAGAGCGTCTTTTTCGCAACTCTACCAATTGTTGCCTGGGCATTCTATGCATCAATCTTTCCTATTTTTGCGAGACTCGTCTCCGTCAAAAATTAGCGGAATTTTCGACAAAATCAGGAAACTCGTATTCAAGCGTAATTTTCAATACTTATTTGTTAATGAATGAATTCTATAGTACTGAATAATAATTTTGTGTTGGATCAGTTTCAGGTAAATATTGGTTTTGTTACCCATGCGCTAAGCTAATATCCTTTAAAATTTTTCCAAAATTGTCATCATTTCGTGCAAAAGTACATGTTGAACTCGAATTAACAATTATGAAGAAACCTTACCGTTTTGGAGTTATCGACAAGAAAAATCGGACTTCTTGTTGGTCATTCGTCCCCCCCATTACTGCCATCATGAATCTAGATTCAATGCGGGACACCTACGCCGGCGTAATAAGAAAATTTGGCCTATTTACTTTTTTTACAGATTTTCCTTGCAGAAAATCACTACACACGGGTAACAAAACCAATATTTACCCAGTTTCAACACCCACTTTTCAATATCTCGTATTATATCTCTGAATTTGGGGGTCGATTCACAAATTGTTTTTTTCTTTACAGTTCTATAAAGAAATTTCAGATTTTTATTTGAGACAAAAAAAAACAAACTAAGCTACATCAACCGTAAACTAAACATAATAAAAATTCTTCAAGAACTTTACCAAAGAATAGATAATTCAATAAAACCCAAATAATTTTTGTCTCTTAAAAAATTTTCTGATAAAAAAGAAAAAGTAATGTTTCTTTAAAATTACATTACAGTACTTCAAAATTTCTAATTTTCCTAAGATAACAAAAGAAAAAGGTGTAACTGAAGTTTTACAGGATTTTTAAACTAACTTTGATTTTGTTTACAAAGTCAGACAAAAAGGGCCAATAAGGCCGAATTTACGAAATTTTTTGAATCAAGAAAAAACAAAATTTTTAAATAAAATTTTTAAAATTATAGGAAGGATTAAAAAATCTAAAAAAAATATTTTTATAAAATACTTTGGTCTTTCATCTTAATAGTAACATAAATGTAAAAAATTTATCAAGTTTTAGCTTTTTTTCATGCTATGCTTTTTTTTTTTTTTTTTTTTTTTTTTTTTTTTTGCAAAGTGTTGGACATTACTGTACAGTTAGTTACTTCCATAATTTAACGCGTTTCTTCCTTTCAGATTTGACAGGTGGTAAAAGAAAAAAAAAATCTGTTTAAAAATTGTAATTTTTTAGTGCGATTTTGAAATTCATCCAGTTGATGTTATTTTCTATATTTTATCATTCTACCCCGGGCAAGGTGACAATGTCACTAAGGCGCAAGGGGTTAAAGAGTCAAAGAGAATAAGACTTTAGTGAGGAGAAAGGACAAAAGAACAGGTTTAGGAAGATCAAAGATTGACTGACGTATGTACAGAAGAAAATGTTGACATACTCCGAAAGCCAAAACCCGTGTGTGTTGCAGGCAATTTTTGCAGACAAAGAAAAATCTTTCCAATTAATGTAGTCAGTGAGTTCCTGTGATCAATCATGGTTCAAATGCCACTGAATGGATTACATCGAAAAAATATGCTGATCCATTTCCACGGTCCAATAAACTGCTATAAAAGTTACTGACTTTTCCTGTGAGGAGGCTGCATGTGTGATTTGAGCTTTTTGAACTTATATAATTTTTGAAGATTGTAGGTGGCAAGAAACTGAAAGATATTCACAGGTAAGAAGTGGGGGGGGGAAACTGCTAGATGAGAACATACAGGTACATCTCTTTCAACAGTACAATGATGCAACCTAGCTGTCGTGTAGTAGTAATATGCTTAAATTCATGTAGTCAAGGAACAATGGGGATCTCATCCAAACAATTGCCAGGAAAATATATTTTATTCTATTTTATAGAAAAGATAAAGGGAAGCCATGTTATGGTGTTGGGAAAGTGAATGAAGTCAAGATGTCATGATCTGATAACATTACAGATCCTTATGATTATAGCCAGATCATTAGACCAGATATTGCAGCAATATTCAAAGTACTGATGAATGATAGATTTATAAGTGGACAAGATGGATTCTGATGAGAAAAATTGAACCATCTTTCTTAGTAAGTGATTAAATATAATTGCTCCACTTCATGCCATTAAATTTACTATAGTTATTGCTCTTATATTGTGCATGTTTTTAAAGTCAAAATTTTCTAAAATTCAATAAAACATTAGATTACAGAATATTTCCCTAAATTTTTTTAATATTACTAGATACTTAAGTTATATATAAAATGTGCTCACGTCATATTCAATTTTGTTTTTATGCCTAAAGCCACCATTAAACAATTCAACGACCATCTGTCATCAAGCTGTCAAACAGCTACTGTAAGGTTAAAAAAATGAATTTTTACGATATTTTAAACCCAAATAATTTGTTTCTATCAGATTAATTATGCTTTAAATCAACTAATATTCCTCAAATAAAGTTTCAGAAAAGTGTTTTATTTTTGGAAGATTTTTTAATAGAGAGAATTAAATTTTGATGAAAGACAATTAAAAAAAGGTGCTAATCGGCTATTTTAGCAAAAAAAAGAAAATAGTTTTTTCAAATGCAGCAAAGCGTTTTGCTTATTGGATATATTAAACTTCATCTATTAGCTTGAAATTAAAACTGAAATAAAAGCTTCAAGAAAAAACTTTTCATTTTAAACCTTAGGTATCACGTATTCTGTTGTGGTACATAATATTTAATAAATATACTGTGTAATAAATAGTGTCCACTCAAATACAAATATCCACTAAAAATAATGTTTAATGTTATAAAACCTGTCAGATTAATAAATAAAAATGAATTACTTCTTTAGAAAATTGATTCGTTTATGTTTGGATATAGCAGACATGAAACATTTTGAAAAGTCTGTGACGAGGAATCTTAGTTAGAGCACATTGGATCTACTGGTGGTTCCCTCTGCTCAGGGGGGTACAAGTTCGAATCCAGCAGGAGATCACATTTTTTTTTTTTTTTTTCAATAATACATTTGGCATTTGAAAATTGTGGTAAGAAAATAGTGTTTAAGATAATATATTTTCAAGACCTTATGCAAAAACTTTTTTCACTTTGTCATACATTTTCCATCAAAACTGTTACACACACACACACACACACACACACACGTGTGTATGTAACAGTTTTGGAGGAAAAATGTATAACAGTGGAAAAAATTTTTCTGTGACACATTTTGTCCTTTAGGACTTCACACACTAAATTTGTTAGTTATATTGGTGTGACTACACATGTGCATGGACAAGGGATGCTGGGAATTTAAAATTTGAATTCAAAAGATTAAATTTTTTTTTGTTTTTAATTCAGCTGATTTCATTTAGATTCTTTTTCTTTCTGTTTCCATCAGCTTTATTAGATTTTAAAAAAATTAAAAATTCCAAGCAACCCTCTGTGTTCATGTGGAGTTGCACAAGCATAACAAATTTAGTCCAATGAAGTCCTATAGGACAGAACATGTCATGAAAACTTTTCCACTTTATCATATATATCTATATGTGTGTGTGTGTGTGTAGCAGGTATTTCAATGCGATAAGGAAGCACTACAAGAAGCTTTGTTGGTGCTGCTCGTGAAACCACAGAACTAGCAAGTAACGAGTTTTATAAATAGTTGGCAGTAACCAAATCTGCTAGTTCATAACAGTTCTAGATACAGAGTTAATACACCCACCCACCTACACTTTTTCTCTCTCTCTCTCCTTCATACGTTCTTATTGCCCATCCCATGAGGACAGATGTGACACAAGGTTTTAGTGTCATGTTAGCCATCATATTGTGGCATGTGACTCAAGGTTGCATGGTGGGTTTTCCATAAATACCCCACTTACCTCAGCTATTACTAGAGGCATTGGGGTATGTTTCTTCCCCACACATCTCTTAATGGAATGTATGGGTGGCTTCACTTAATTATTACCAATTGGTTTCCATTCCTGAAGGGTTTAAAAAACCAGATGTTTATCAACATGATAGATTTTGACATGTTTTTATGAGTTGAAAATATGGATTAAATCTTATAGAATGATTAAAGAAGGAACAGGTAGAAAAAAAACATTATGAATTTTATGTTTTTCATTGCTTTATATTTATCAGAAATTACTGATGATACTAAATAAATGGCAAAGCATGTTAAATTTATATAAATTTAACCTTGTTTCTGATAAACTAGGTACCTCTAAAAACATGAGCGTACATGATGAAAAAATGCCCCAAACTTAATAAAAAAACAGTTTTGTCATCAATATCTTTATTAAAAGGAAAGACCAAAGGACTTTTTGAATATTAAATTATTTTTAATCATTTTTAGAATCTTAAAAATTGTGGTTCAATTTTTTTTTTTTTTTTTTTTTTTTTTTCTTACATCAACTGTTCCATAAATTAGGATAGGAAATTTTAATGTGTTTTTGTGGTTAAAACACATTGATTTGCAAATTCTTGCGAAAAAAAAAAAAAAATCAAATAATTGTCAGATGTTCATGACACTTTCTATATCTATTCACTTTAGATTATTTTAGAAATGTGCTTTTTAGCAGGCATTTTGGAGTTGTGGATAGTGGCTCGGATTGTGGAATCAGAAAGCTGAGTTTGAATTCCAGTCGAATCCATTACATTCACTTACATGCTAATACCCTTGGTAAAGGTGTGAATCCTCTTGTTCTCTCCCCAGCTATGGTTAAATAAGACAGACCAGGTTCTATAGCCTTGGATGGCAACTGGTCTACCGCAGAAAGAAATAGCAACCTATTGTGGGGGAAAAAATCTGCCTCATCAGTCATGTATTGAAAGATACATGATTGCCTAAGCATGTATCTGCATAGCACATAACTGAACTGACTTTTTAGAAAATCTTTAAAATTTATGTTTTTTTTTTTTTTTGTTTTTTTTTTTTTATACATTTCTTTACTCCACTCCTTAATTTTACAAATTTCTTGTCGGGTTTAATGTTTATTTTTGAAAACTGGACCACCGAATTATTGAAAATCTGCTCTGAATTATAAAATAAATGCTTCAAGAAAGGTTTTTAATTTTTTAAAATTCATTTTAAATTTTACATATTGCTTTTCTTTGGCAGTACCTACTATAAAATATATTTAGTGGGTATGCATACTTGTGTAGACTTTTTATTTTTTTTAATAGATGATGCCTCAAACATGTCTACCCACTAAATGTAATGTTTGTACTTTTAAATAATATAAAATTAAAAAGTTCATTAATTTCTTAAAAATTGTTTCACATATGAAAATAAACTTGGTACATAGACTTCAAATGAACCTAAAAGATGTGCCTTTCTTAAAAGGAGTAAGCCAAATGTGTGTTACCATTTAATTAGCACTATCTATTGTTCTAGCGAGACAAGCTTACTAATCATTACACCACCTGGAGGTGCCTAAAGGATCTCTAAATATATAGCAGGAACCTTAGACCAGATGTGGCCTCAGCATTCAAAGAATAGAAGAACAGTAGAATTAGAAATATGTAAGAGTTTCAAGTAATAAAAATTGCCTAGCATGACATGAACATAAATGTGTGTTTGTCAGTCTTATGAAACAGTTACGAAAAATTATTTTTGAATGTAGTTTATCAAATTCTGTATATAATCCACATGGGAGAGTGGATAAAGGTGTTAGTTAGATCCAATGACAGGACCCAAAGAGTGTGATTTCAATACCTGGTTAAGGTGGTGGAGAACTTGGAGAGAGGAATTAACAGCTGACATCCATTAGACATGGCATGTGGAACTAGAACAGCCTACCCCAGTGAGTGAAAAGGTTCAGTTCGACATTCCAACCACCTGAAGAAGGTAGGAGTGTACAACAGCCGAAACGTAATAAATATGGCAACAAAGATGAGGAAAATAGTCTGAATAATGTAAATAGTGTACATAATATCTCCTCTCAGAAATATAGACAGATACTGAAAGGCCGAAACATAATAAATATGCCGACAAAGATGAGGACATTAGTCCGAATAATGTAAATAGTGAATATAAGATACAAAACAAATAAGGAATCGGTAGGAAATCCTTCGTAAATGTGATAGGTTTCCATATTTTTGAAACTGTATCATGAATTGTTGAATTTACAAAGGCTCCTGTTTCCTATTTAATTGTATTTATATTTTCATGAATCTGTATATAAATGTTAATGTTGGTATTTGAATGACAAAATTGAAAACCTTCTGTCAGGCATTTTATCCTTTGAAAGGACTTCAGACTAATAATGCTTATATTGATGAAAAAAAGTAATTTAATAAGGCAAAAATATATTCAAAGTCCACTAATCTCAGAATATTCTACAGTAAATTTTCATCCAGGGTTATACATCTTTTAAAAATTTACGACCATTAGAATGAGATATTTAAATAAAATAGAAATAAAAAAAAAAGATACAATAGTTGGGATACAAAAGGTGATTATCTCCTTTTGATCAAGATAGTTACATGAGTCATGTGACAGCTATTTAGTGACATCACTTCATAATCTGATGAAGGTGGGTAGTCATTCAGGTTTTTTTTTTTTTTTTTTTTTTTTTTTTTTTTTTTAGTAGAGGCTAAATCTGCCTTCCCAGCAGCTTACAAATCCATAGTGCTGTTTCCCTTTGGGAATATATCATTCCCAAATATAGAAAGAAACTCCAGTTCACAGTCCTCAATTTGGGAGAACCCAAAACTTGCTGTTTACCCTTCATAGAATATATCTTCACCTGAGACATAGTAGATGAATCTGGAGTCCTAAACATGGCTTTGCCAGAAACACAGAAGAATTTCCATATTTTATGTAAGACACTTTCTTTTTTTTCTCCTTATATCAGGGTCACCAAACTACAGGCCATATCTGCCCTGCAACATCAGTTCATCCAGCCTGCCACTACACTGTGCCACAACACTGTGCCACAAATGAGCTAAAATATAATCATTTGTATGGAATTATCAATAGTTTGTAGTCAATCTTACTATATAGGAAAAATTTAAATAAAAGTAAAAATGGCATAATTTGGCCAATCTGATTTTTTGCATCTGACAGTAATATTTTGTTTTAGGAAAATCAGTGAAATAAAAACTTTGACTTTTTGCAATTTTTGATATTTTGTATAAGTACCTGCAATGGAGTTTCTAAGAAAAGTGATTTTGAGCCTGCTGCAGGGTTTTAACTTGCATTGCAGTGTTTAAACTGGTTTGAAGAGTGCCGTATATAAAAAGAACTGACTTCAACGAATTATGTCATATTTTGCCTGACTCATTCTTTCTTTTTATGTGCCATGTCCTTTCAGGATGTAGGCAATCATGGCTCTCCACCTCCTCTCTATCCCTTGAAGCTCTCGACAAGTTCCTTCCCTCTGCTTTCTCCCCAAGGCCACGTTCTGTTATCCACTTGCTTAAGTCCACCATGTATGTCATTAGTTGTTTCCCCTTGTCTTTCTTTCTCTCTATTCAACCTGTGAGTATCAGATTCTCCAGGCCCTCTTTCCTCATTATGCATCCCAGAAACTTCAGCTGCCTCTTCCTGATTTTAAGTATAAGCCTCCTCCTTGTTTGCATCCTCTCTAAGACCTCATTGTTGCTCACATGCTCTGTCGATGATATCCTTAGCATCCTTCTGTAGAACCACATCTCTGTCGCCTTGAGTCCAACATTCACTTTATAAAATCTAAATAGATAACAAATCGAATAAGGTTGACTGAACATTTAAAAGTAATTCTCTTGTTTAGATGCAGCAAATCCAAAGCAAATATTGGTGATATCTCGAAAGGTAAATGCCAGTTTTCACAAATCTCACTAACCTTTAATTTGTTGCTTAGTATGATTCAGATGTGCGCGCACTTGGTGTAATATAACTACTTGATTGCTAATGTCACCTTCTTTGATAACTTTTTGGTAAATGTTTGTCTTTATTTCTTGTGTATTGAATAAAATGGTTATCTGGCCCACATGCATCATTCTCTGTCATCTGGCCCTCTGTGAAAAACGACTGGTGACCAGTGCCTTACACTCTTACTGTGTAGATGTAGTGTTCTCGACGTGTGTGTGTGTATATATATATATATATATCTTTAGTGATATAAGTCTTTCTGAGAACAAAGTATGTTTGTCATTCCTTGTTAGGTTGGTGCAAAAATAATGTCGTTTTCTCGCATATGTTACTATGTGAGAAAACGACATTATTTTTGCACCAACCTAATACTTTCAGTCATTCCATCCGTGAATGTTTTTTATTAGGTTGGTGCAAAAATAATATATCGAGGATATAATGATGCCTACAAAGAGGGGAAATATAAATGTGTAACATGTTTCATCTGCCTGTCCCTTGCATGTGCAACTTTGTTAATGTAGGAGTTTTTTTTTTCCCATTTGGTCATTTACTTGCCCACTTGTAGTTGGTGAATTTGTATGTCTTAGTTGGAAAAAAAAAAAACTGATACAAGAAAAAAAAATGAAGAGAAAATACTCGACAGTTCAAAGAAAATAAAATTAATGAATTTGAGAAATTGGTATCTCCCAGAAAACTGGAAACTAATGAATCAAGCAGTATAGACAATGTGTTAAAATGTGGAGTTAAGCAAAAGAACATAACTGTCAGATGTCCAGAAATTGCTGTCGCTTTCTGTCAGCAATACATCTCGTGACCGACTCTCAGAGAATGGTTCGACACGCGAGGCAGTGAATTCGCTTTGCTCCTGGTAAGTCACTGTCACTTCTATTACAATAACATATACTCAAAACCTCCAGAAGAAATGCCCTACTTCAAAAAGCACTTTCAATCATATCTCAACCCAGACCACATAAAGATAAAAATGCCTGCAGAAATAAAGCACATACCAATATACATCCAATAATTATAAAGTCCACCTCCAAACATAAACAATAATGAACCTAGTGATGAGGAAATTAAGAAAGCTATTAAAAAAAACTAAGGAATAAAAAAGCATCCCCTGACATTGATGCTGAACTTTTGAAAATAGTTGACTTTCTCCTCTAATTCAGTAAGTTTCTCTATGTAAGTTTAAAATGTATCCCAAAATGTATACAGAGAAAATTAGAATATGGAATTGAGCAGATATGTGCTTTTGAGGGAATCTGGATGAGGAAGTTTACATTCCTTGAAGGGGGGAAAATAGAAACTTGCTAGTCTGTGATGCTCTCTGTGGCTGAGCAATCTGGGGTATGGTGGTTTCTCCTCCAAAGGAGGATACAGGTTTGAGTTTTGAGTACATTTTCTTTAAATTTTTCTTGAGTGCATAGGTTAGACATAATATACACCATTTAAAATAAAGAAAACTAAAAAAAAACAAAAAAACAAGGTGTCTATTTCAAGCATGGGTATCCACTAAAAATAATGTTTAAAGTAGTAAAAATATTGGATTAAAAATAAATCCATTTTACCTTTTATTCATTTATTATATATAAGACATATCGTAAGTAATTTAGACAAGTTTTGTCTCTTAAGATCTCATATTTACAGGCAAGTTTCTTTGCATCCTTATTAAAGTTAGAAAGAAAATTGTCATGGATATCAATTTTATTCCCAAATACTTTTAACATTAGTGAAATGTCATCTTAAAGGTTTTCTTTTTGTTAAGATAAAATTGCTGTGTCATCTGATGATTACATTTTTTTCACTTGTAAGTGAAAAATGCTAAACTTATGTACAGTGCAATTTTTAAATTTTATGATGTAAGTATACATGTGCAAGAAAGTTAAGGAAGGTTACAACCTAGATATTTTAAACTATTGTAAACCTTTTAAAACATTTGTGTAGTATTCATAATTTTATTAAGGGTTAGTTTCAATTTTTTAAATATAGATAGCTTCAAAAATTTTTAGTTTATTATTTTCATGGAAAAGTATAGATGCATTTTCAACAAGAATTTTTCTAAATTGTGAATGTAGACAGGCATGCTATAGTAAATATTGAGATGTTAGATGCATCATTCAAATGAAAACTTAACCTTCTAGACAATGTGGTTGTGGTTTGACCAACATGTATATTTTTTATTTTTTGTTGGAGATACAATCTCCCAAGAGACATAAATTTATATATGATGTTAGTTTTCAGCAACACTTTAATTGGTGGAAAAGTCATTACAAATGATTAAATTGGATATACTGAATTTTATACTTGTCTAAACTATTTAACATTGGATGGTAGAGAGGAATTTTTCAAGAGTATTAGTGTAAAAGTGAATGCAACAGACTAGGCTGGAATTAGAGCACCCTTTGCTGATTCCACTTTCCATGCTAACAATTGTTATGTCACAAGCCCATTTTCAAAGCTAGAGTTATTTCTTAAAAATAAATTAAGAACCGTTATAATCATTATTCCGTCTGTTCCTCCTTTTGCATGGCTGTCATACCCTGCCATTGCCTCAGATGAATAATGGACCATTCCATTTAGACTGCATGAAAGGAGGAAGAAAAAGATATCAGCTGCTGTCTGGTTTTACTGATAAAAAAACATAGACAAAAAAAAAGTTATAACGCTATCTGACACTTCAGATATGCTTCTGTGAAAAATGGGGAAAATTGTAAGACATAAAATAGTCTTTTTGAATAGATTGTGAGAAAAAGAAATGTCTGCTTCAGTGAAATGATAAACCTTGTCAGTTTTAAATCTTTTCATTTGTATCTTCTTCTTTACATAATGACCAGCATTCATACTTAGAATTTTTATTGCAATATTTGGTTAAAGTTATTAAGCTCAAATATTTAATGATACAATTGGGGAATTTCTGTGGGTATCTTATAGTCAGGGATCCTGCAAGGGGCCTATTGTAAAATTCAAATATCAAAATAGAAATTTTCACAGGCATTACTTGTAAAATCCCCACCCCTGGCCAAAAGTTATTTTTTTTTTAAATTTCTATTTTTTAATTGGTATCACCCCATGTAATGCAATAATGCCACTAAAACATATGCAGAAGGATTAGGAATAGAAACAATAATGATGAGCAGAAAGAGAAAAGAGTAATCAGTAGGGCAGTAGATAGCAGTTGACATTGCATTTAAATTTTTGCAAATTAGAATTGGCTGGAAAACATGAAGCCAGAAGGGGTTCCTCAAGTGAGGAGTGCAAGAAAAGAAACTATTAGCATAAAATTTACAGTTACACCTACCCAGCTCAAAAAGAAATGAGATCTTGACACCATTCTAATACTGTGCTTAAATTAAAAAAGACAAAAAAATATATCTAGGTACCATAGCAAAGGAATTACCATGAAAGTATTTATATAATAAAAAAAAAATGCATGGAGAGACAAGCTTAAGGTGATGGGTAAATGACTGAAGCAGAGTTGCCAGATCAAGACGAATAATATTGCTGATTCTTTGGATCTTGTCAAGGAGCTCAAGGTAAATAGCAGGGGCACCAGACTGTATGTGTAAAAAGCAAAAAAAGAAGTCATTTTCAATTATGCTTGTCCAGGAATTGAAAATTACTATTTATATATTTTCTTTTATTGTATAAATTGAGAGTTAAAAAAAAAAGCACTTTTACTACTAATGGCCTGAATTAATACTGATTTTTATTGAAATATTTTGTGTAGAGTAATTGGCAAAAAGGCCAAAGAAATGGAATAGACATTGTTTCCAATAAACAATAAGAAAAGAAAGAAAAAGAACTGGAAAATAATACTAGAAATGCACACACTGCTCCTACTTAACACATAGCTCTTTGTCAGGATTGAGCACTCTGGCTGCTGGTCTAGCATCATGTATACAAGACGTTAACATTTTCCCTTTCTCCCCATGCCCCAATAGCTTAGGGGTAGAGTCTCTGATTGATGCTGAATTGCTAGTTTGAATACTGGCTTGAAGCAATAGGATGTTTAACCTCACTGATGAGCTGTGATACAGTAGAACAGTCATTGGATGATATATATAATCTCCAAGTATAGGATTGGTGTATACGGAATAAATTCCAATAACCAGAAAATACTATCCTAAAAAGAGTGCTCAATACAGAGTAGAGCAAATATAATTTATTTGAAAATTATAACATAAAATAGCCATTTTATTTCAACATGTCTTATCAAGCAATGTTGAATGTAGAATAAAGGGTTTATTCTACATTCAGCAACATCACTTGATAAGACACCAGAAGTGTTGAAATGAAATGGCTGTTTTTGTAGTGATTTTTATAACCTGTTATCATTTTCAAATAATATAATGTCTAAGTTCTTAAAGTAAGAGTGATGTTGAAAATACAGTCAAGTGAACCATGTTATTGATTAAGAAGAAATTCCAGGAAAACTGAAATTTTCATGGCTACTGCAAGTAAAGAATAAAGGCTTCTCTTTTTATGGTTTAACATTTATTCTTCACTATGAAAGCAGTTAATTTTCTGGTAATTAACATGACACTGTATTGAATTTGGGAACACTGTATTAACAGAATGAGTTACTGTTATGGAGTGGTTTCACAGTGGAGGCTTGTATTTGTACTAAGTCGGTCCTAACAATAGGTTCGAGATACAAAACGTTAGGAACTTGATATAATAGGTATTACGCAGAGTAATCTAGTTGCGGTCGCTGATACTTTAGTATTCGACTAACGGTTGTCCGGCATCGACTGACTGACCCAACCCACTGAGCGACTCGTTACTCTTACTACTCCTACTTATTATAGGTGGGAGAGTCTATTAAGTATAGAATAGGTGTGTTCCACTATAACAGTTATGGGGGTGGATTAAATCTAAGAGGTGGGGAGAGATTATAATAGAAAAAAAAATGAATGAAAAAAGTAGATAGCAGAAGGTGCTGTGAGAGATAATAGAAAAGAATCCTGTTTTTGTTAGGGCAGGACCAGAATTAATCTCACACAAAGCAAGGTGGATCCTGTCTGACAGAGGATCTTTTGTCATAATGATTTGAGGCAAGATTTTACAAAGCTGGAAACTCTTCTTGATGCCCAACTTGGACACTTCTGGTAGTTCAAATACACAGTGCTTTATCAAAACATCAACTCTCAGAAGGTTGCCATTCAAGGCTTGAGACCCCATCTGCTCTCTGTATAGAGATGGGGTTTCGAAAAAAAAACAAAAAAAAACACTTGGTGTATGTCCAGGTACAACACGAGTGTCGGAGTTGGGTGTCAAGATGAGCATCTGACCTTGTAAAACTCAAATTATTGACAAATACTTTGTGGGGTAGGACCTACCTTGCTTTGTGTGAGGTTAATTCTGGTCCTATGTCATCAAAAAAACATGGCCAGACACACACACTGTAAATATTATATTTTGGGAATCTTATTTAGAATACTCCATGCATATAAATGCTAATTAAAGAAAAATTTATTCATATGCCTACACTTGCTGACAAACTCTAATTAGTTGTCAGTGAGGATTTTAAAGTAACATCTAAAAATTTCAAACCATTTCCAGAGCATTATTAATATTGATAATGTTTGATCTCCACCATCTCTTATCAAGAAACATAACATGGGTTGTGTATGGTGTGGACTGGGGCAGACAGCGACCAAAGACTATTGACCAGGAACAGTATCAACCTAGTATGGGATAGACCTTGCAACTCGTTGTCCTATGATCCTGAGGACCAAGTCATCTGGTATAGTCAATGTGTGGCAAGGCTCATCTGGTCACTGCTGGTCAGTGACCCAGGATTGACCAGATTGTGGTGTTATAAATAGTAAGTCTGATTGGTTTGATGAAGTAAAATTGGAATCTGATATCAAAAATGACCTAAAATTTGTTAACTGGGGCAAGGAGTGGCTTGTTAATTTTAACACCCCCAAAATGAAACTGCTCTTTTAATCATCTGAGAGAACTCTTTTTATGTCCCATTAACATGGTCAATGCTAATCTCCAGGAGAGATTGTGCCTTCTTGGTCTAACATGTTTGGACATGAAGTGGATAGTGTATTGAATCAATTGCTAAGTCTATAGCTCAAAAAGTTGGATCACTGTCATGCTAGACAATTTTTCTTGCCAGAATCTAACTTACAGAATTATAAGTCTACTGTCCGCTGTTCCTTTGAGTATTGCTACCACATCTGGTTTGAGGTTCTTGCTATATATTTAGAAGTTCTTGATAAATATCCAAATAATCTGCAATGTTATTGGCATCTTGGCTTTAGTCCCTTTCCCACTGCTATAAGGTATCTTCCTTGTGCCTTTTCTAGAAATACTTTCATGGTAATTGTTATGATAAACTTTCCTCTGTGGTATCTAGACTTTATAAATATAAGCACTGTACTAGATTGGCAGTTAGGTCTCATCATTTTACAGTTGAAATGACTAGCTGTAATCATAAGTTCTATGCTAAGTTTCTTCTATATTTCTTCTAGCTTGTGGAACTCTCTTCCAGTTTCTTGCTTCCCTGTCAACTTTGATATTCAAAAATTTGCAATGTCAATCATTACTTTGTCTTAATTCTTGTTCTTTTATTGTCTTCCCTCCTTAATAGTATATTTTTCAAATATATATATATATATATATATATATATATATCAAATTCTCTAACACTCAGTAACCTCTTGCATCCTAGTGGCTTTATTGCCTTACCTGAGAGTAAAATGATTAAGAAAAATAAAAATTTCAGATTTGTTTGATACAGAACAGAGAAGGTAGGGTATTTTTGAGAAAAAATATCCAGAAGAGGAAGTGTACTTTCCTTCAAAGGGAAAATAGCCTTACTGGACTGTATCATCTATAGGCAAGTGATAAAGCATTCTGGATCAAATGATGGTTTCTCTGACAGTCAGATGCCAGTTTCAATCCCTGCTTGAGAGTACGTTTTCTTCATGAAGCTTTCTTGAATGCACATGCTGATAGATGCAATGACGACTATTTAAAATAAAAATAATGGATTGTCTATTTTAAATATGAGTATCCATTATAATAGCATTTGAAGTAATTATAAAAATAAAGTTTTAAGGTATGCTATATTTATGGGTTAAAGTGCTCAATATCAGGGATATATGTAATATATCAAGCTACTGTAAATAACAAAGAAAAAAATATATGAGTAACTGAAGGACCCTGAAAACCAAAATTATGCACACAAAACATCCTTTACACATTGTAACTGTGAACAGCACAATACTTTCTAAACGTATATGGGAAAACAAAAACCAAATCATACCAAAAATATAATGGAAAATAAGGAAAAAAGTATCGAGCTACAACAATAAATCCAAAAACTGTAAACTCTATCTGGAGGAGAAAATAGCTATAATTACCTTCCCAGACCAAAATAAATTATTAAACAATCAAAACTCATCTCAAAATGCAGACCTGAAAACAAATTTTTGCTAAATTGCTTGAAAATTAAAATAAAAAAACAATCTAAATCGATAAGTAAACAAATTAAGTAAATAAGAAACAAATTAACAAATTACACTATTTACATTGCTCAAACTATCATCCTCATCTTTGTTGCCATATTTATCAATGTTTCGGCCGTTGTATGCTCCAGCCTTCTTCAGGTGGTTGGAATGTCAAACTGTACCCTTTATTTCCTCAAGGACACATGGCACAGTGGATAAAGGCATTAGTTAGATCCAGAGACAGGACGCAAAGATTGCAGGTTCAATACCTGGTTAAGGTGGTGGAGAACTTGGAGAGAGGAATTAAGCAGGAGATAACTGATAACTGACATCCATTAGACATGGCACGTGGAACTAGAACAGTCTATCCCAGTGAGCAAAATAAAGGGTTCAGTTCGACATTCCAACAACCTGAAGAAGGCCGAAGCGTACAACGGCCGAAATGTGATAAATATGACAACAAAGATGAGAATGGTAGCCAGAGCAATGTAAATAGTGTACATAATACCTCATCTCAGAAATATAGACAGATAACAAACTACAAATGCACACACAAAAACAAACTACAATTGCATACATAAACACAAATAAATATAATTGTTGAAACTTGACTAATGCATGGAATAATAATGCAACACAAAATGTACTTAGAACATGTGTTGAAACAAGAAAGTGTACACAATATTTACATATAGTCTTTTGTATATTCCTGGGAAGACCATTCCTGGAGAATATGTTGACTGAGTCGCAGTCGGGCAGAGTCTCTGGTTGAATCCCTCGATTCCTTCCCTCTCTTCCCGGTACCAACCATATTTATATGGTCGGTACTCCACTATGCAAATTAGGTGGATCCTACCACAACAATAATAATAAACAATAATTAATAAAGTAATCAATAAAAAATGAGTAAAACTTTGCTATTATGAAATGGCTACAAATAACTGCCTTTGAATTTACAGTTCTTTCTACTCGATATCCTTGGGAATAATTTGAAACCTAACTATTACTGCCTATCCAGTAACCATTAAGATAATACAGTAGATTTTACTATACATAATGCACTATTAACCTGTCTATATAGTCAATAAAAAAGGACAGCACACACGTCCTGAAGATTGCATTTAAGTATGAAACACTGTTGCCGCTGATCCTCTCTCTCCTTCTCTCTCTCCCCTCTCCTTCTCTCTCATATTATTATTATATATATATAATTATGTATAATATATATTATTGTGTGTGTGTGTGTGTGTATATATATATATATATATATATTTTAACTTAATCCCTGAGAAGTGATATATAAACATAAGTAAAAGTGCTCCTTGATGGCAGATCTAAAATATTATTCCAGCTAAAGTGGTATTGGGTGGCCAATCGCTATTCTATGTTTCTTGCATACAAAACCTGACATCTTAAGGCAATGAACAGTCCCACTTGGTGGCTATTGTATTTATTCTCCCTTGGTGAGCCCGAGGTTCTAAACCTCAGGTGGCTAGCATGTACACATATAATCTACATTCATATATATTTAAACATATTAAATATAACAGACAATGAATGTCTATTATGTCTGATCATGAGCCATTCTAAAATTTGTCTTTTCATCAGAAATTAAAGCAAATATTCAAACATTAGACCGGCTCATGATCAGACATATGACATTCGTTGTCTGTTATATTTAATAATGTTTAAATAATGATCTGCTGCCCAATACACTTATATATATATATATATATATATATATATATATATATATAAATGTGTTCAGGAAGCTTTTTCTTCTATCTAGTCGTTAGTATGATAATCTTACAAATTATTTACATTACATTTGTCCTTGAATTTCAAGTGTATGACTATGACCTTGTACTAGACTTAGTACAAGAAAAATTTTAAAAGAAGTAACAAAAAGGTCATGAATGAAGAGGAAAAGAGAAAATTATTTGGGAAGGAAATATTTCTGTAAAACAAAAAAAAACAAAAAACTGATAAAAAAAAAACAAAAAAAAAACTAGATACAGATATTGATTGAAAAACAGATGAGCGAGAGACAGGAATGTACACGAATATTGATAGAAAGAAAAAAGGATTCACAGATAGTAAAAAATTCTGAAAAACAAATATTGATGTAAAGGAAACAGGTTAGATATACAGATATAATTCATATCATGGTTATCATGACCAAATTTATCATGGTGGATGGTATTATGCTCTTTGTGAAATATGCTGATACACTTGATGGAATTTCATCAGATAAATTAACAATGCTATGCATTTGTAATGATGGTAATTATATTTTTAAATTATATTACCGTTGGACTTTTATCACAGTTTATTGTTAAAAAAATCTAGAGAATGAGGGTGAAGGGGATGTATGGAAATTTGACTTGTGAAAAGTAATCAATTTATCCACAAAGAGAAAGCTCATCAGAACAATATTTTCATGGTAATTGTTCTAATGGGCTTTTCTCTTTGGTATTTTGACTTCATGAATTTAAGCACAGTACTAGATTGGCAGCTAGGTCTCCTCATTTTACAAATGAAATTCCTATGCTACATGTAAACCATATGTTCTATGCTAACAGCTTTTTTTCTTTCATACTTCTCCTTCATGAAACTGGCTTCTTTCTTTCCAATCAACTTCATTCTTCCAAA
>OZ010608.1:24512691-24547691 GCA_963932145.1 Acanthosepion lycidas | reverse complement strand
AAATATGGTTGATCATGAACTGTTTTTTCTTGTGAACCAGATGTGATGCCCAGAGATCCTGCACAGAGGACAACTTTTTTTAGTATTGGTTTTGCTTTCTTAGTGCTCACATCAGGACAACATGCAGATGTCATGAGTTCCAGCGCCTTACGAGGCTGGCATCCCGCTCTCACCTCTTCACTGTCAAAACTCCTAAATGTAGCCATCTCTTCTACTCTAATAGCTTCATGTCTCGCACCTCTCGCATGTGGAACTCCCTTCCCTTTTCCTGTTTCCCTGTGAGCTATAATCTCCAGCTATTCAAGTGTAATGTCAATCGACATCTCCAGTTGCCTTGATCTATCCTCTACCCTCATCCTTTCTTCTATCACTCCTATCTGATCTTGCTCTAAATTTTCTGTAACCCCTTGCATCCTAGTGGCTTCCCACCTTGCTTGGGGTAAAATGCTTAAAAAAAGGAAAAAAAAAAAAAAAGTAGAGTGAATCAGAAAGAGATCTAATTTGAAGCAAAGTATGATAGTACCTATCTGCTTATTCTTGTAATTTTCCATTCCTACAGTTGCCACTTTTATTCATATCATACGCCTGATTCATCATTGCCATTTTAACAGTAACCCTCCACTTTGAGTGACTGTTTTGCTTTATATTTGGGGAATTTTAGTATTAAAAAATATGAACAAGTTTAGATAGGTACATGGATATGTTTATCTTGACATAGTACAAGTCATTGTTTACTTATGACCAATGTAACTTAGGACCATTTGACTTTTCAGCCACAACCACATATGTCTGGTCATGACTGCTTTGTGCAGTGTGAGTGTTTCCCAGCTTGGTATATAGCAATTTTGGCCTCCCACCAGACAGTCCTAGCATTTCTTCTCATGCCTCAAGCTCAGTGTTAGGGTGTCCTTTGTACAACACACTACAAACCCCCATGAATGTGTTTCCATTTTTGAATTTTTCTTCAAAAAACCCACAAGATGTCTACAAAGAGGAAATTGTGCTGGCTTTCAAGAAGGAAAGAAAAGCTATTGATCTCAACATGAAAATAAGTGATTTAATAGTATGAAGGTAGAGAGAAAGTGAATGTGATCTCATGTGATCTGAAGTTATTATGGCTTACTGTAGTATGTGGCGTTTGACTTAAACCTGACGAACATAAAGAAACCATAAAAATTATTAAAAAAAAATACAATAATGCCTAAAGATTAGAAAATTAATTAGTCTGACTTACAACCAGATTGATTTATGACTTGTCGATTTTAACCAGTCATAATAAGTTGATGACAATGTGTATTTGAATGTTAGTGGAACTTTTGTGTATATTTCTTCATATTCAGTTCTCTGTAAACATGCAAATCATATAAATATAACAAGTTAGGAGATATTGCCTGATTAATGATAATATACAAGAAACATATTTGGGCATGACCACATGGGACAGAATCTATACCCACTTCTCTTTACTGTCAGTTATTAAACCTCTTCATAAATTCCCTTTAAAAGTAGAAGAAACCTGGTTTCTGTATATGTACACTCGTGAGGCTGCTGCTGTTTCTTCTATGTGCCATGTCCCTTCAGGATGTGGGCGATCATGGTCCTCCCCAATATCCTGTCCTTTGTAGCTCTTAGTAAAGTTTGTCATTTTGTTATCTCTACTAATGCCTGTTCTGCCATCCATTTACAAGTTCTTCTGCAATTTTCTGAGTCCCTTCAGAATGTGAACGATCATGGCCCTCCTCAATATCCTGTCCTTTGTAGCTCTTGGTAAAATTTGTCTTTCTTCCTATCTTTAATAATGCCTGTTCTGTTATCCATTTACAAATTCTCATATTTTTATACAGTGTAACCCGGATATAAGAGAGTTGCCAGGACCGGAGAAGTCGTCTCTTATATCCGGGTTTTGTCTATTATATATACATTAACACATGCTCTAATTTGAGACCAGATAAAATCTCTCTTATATCCGGGTTTCTCTTATATCCGGGTTACACTGTATATTAGTTATATTAATCTACAGTAATTTCAGTGGATCAATTTGACTTCACAACAGAAAATTGATTGCTAAGCTGATGTCCAGTAGAACTTTATTGCAAATATTTGTTTATTCATGGATAAAAAATGATGGAATATTTTCTTAAATCTTTGCTGATATTAAGTTTTCACATGTGGATTTGCAAATATATTTTTACAAATTATATTATATTTTATTGCGTCATCCCAAGCAAGGCAATAATGCCATGAGACACAAGGGGTTACTGGAAGAGAATAAGAAGACTTTAGTAAGAATAAAGGAATCAGGAAGACAGAAGATGGCAATTGGCATCAAATTTAAATTTTCAAAAATTGCAGATGACAGGGAAGCAACAAACTGGAAAGGAGTTCCACAGATGAGAAGTGTGATTTTTAAAAAAAAAAAAAAAAAAAAAAAAAACTATTAGAGATCATACAGTTGCATGTAGCTATTTCAACAGTAAAACGGGTGGGACCTAGTTGCCAATCTAGTAGCACGCTTCAATTCATGCAGTCGAGGAACAAAGGAGGAGAGCTCATCAGAAGAATTACAATGAAAATATTTGTAGAAAAGATACAGAGAAGCCAATTCAGGATTGATTACAGACCCTTCTTTTGAATTTTGTCAAGAATCTCAAGATGTATAGTATTAGGTTGGTGCAAAAATAATGTCTGTTTTGACGTAATTTTTAATGTCAAAAACCGACATTATTTTTGCACCGACCTAATAGAAGCACCAAACCAAATATGGCAGCAATATTCCAAGGGTGGATGAATGGTAGATTTATGAATGTGCAAGATAGATTCTGATAGGAAAAATTATGTACAACAGTGAACCAACTTTCCAAGTAACATAATTAGCAATTAATTCAATATAATCACTCAACGTCATACCAGTGGAAAACGTGAAATCAAGTATGCAGTAATTTTGGGCAAATCAGTTTATTACTCAAGAGAAAATTGATTCCCAAGTTGACCAGTTGAATTTTATGTAAATATTAAATCCTTATTATTTTCACATGTGGATTTGCAAATATATTTTTACAAATTAATGTGCAGTAATTCTGAGGAGGAGGATAAATTAGTTAATAATAAAATATTCCTTGTAGAATCATTTACATAGTTTAAACTCTGACTTTTGTAACTTTTTTTTTTTTTTTTTTTTTTTTTTTTCTTTTTTTAAAGAATTTAAAACTGAACCCTTTACTTAATTTACAGGGATAGATCATCCTCATTCCACTGTCCATATCTAAGGATGTTGTGTCTTGTTAGAAATTCAAATAGAATAATATTAATAAACTAGCTTATAATCCACCTTATTGGTATTTCTGCTTCTGCAGAGGGCCCTTGATTGGGCATTCATCACAATAGGTAGGGAGGAGTAGATGTGATAGGCAACAATAAACTACAGAAGGACTCAAAACTGATCGCTTCATTTAAGTATTGCATTAATATCTAAGCTTATCTTTAGAAGTCCAATGATAATTCTTCTGCTGCCACTTAAATACAATTTGATGCATGTAGGTCCTTACTTTCCATACAAACAATTATTTTTATTTCATGGGTGATATTTTTCTGGATTTCACAATTTCAATTATTCCCAAATTTATTTCCAAGTTATAAAAATTGTTATCATACAAAAAAAATTTGTTGCAAAAAAAAATCACATAAAAAAAAAATTGCTGAAAACAATTGCAGCAATGAAAACTTGAGAATCCAAAATTTCGGAATTTCAGGTCATGATCCAGCCCAGAATGTTTTTAATTTGCTCACACTGTCAGCTTGATTCCAAAATAGTATATGTTGGGCTATGGCCTCTAGAAGTAAAGTTGAAAACCCAGACAATTTATTTTCGAAAGACTGTAATTTGGAACTGTAATTTTTTTCATTTAAACATGAGCTATTGAAAGTTAGAGTTGTCTCTCTTTTAACTGCTTTTATCAATAGAAGGCAAGATGGTGGAACTTGAAAATGATCACAGTAATGAAAACTTGGGAATCCAAAATTTCAGGATTGTGGGTTCAGATCCGGCCTGTAATGTTAATTTTGCTCATGGAGTCAGCCTGATTTGAAAATGGTATGCGTTAGACTATGGCTTCTAGGAGTAAAGTTGAAAAAGTGACACACATTCGCATTTATTATATAGATAACAGTATATTCTATAAAGTCTTTAAATGATCTTGTGTACAATTCTTCCAATAGAGAACCTTGAGCTCCTTAGCAATGGCATTAATTGACTTTCTGTGGTTCTTATTGATTTCTCCCCATCTTTCATACAAATTTGAGTGTTCTGGTGGTATTATGACTCTTAGCAGGTGTTTCATGTTTTGCTGCTGCTATATAATCCCCATCAGTGGTTTCCAGCTTTTTATGAACTTTGACAACATATGACCATACAACTATCAGGAAGTGAACAAGCTTTAAAACACTGTTCTGTCTGTAGGACAATGATTATAGCGTGCCTTTTCATTGACTGAGGTAGCTTGATGTTTGTAATCATTTATCTGAAAAGAAATGATAATCAGAACACATTACAAAAATGTTACACTTATTAAAAGGTGTGTTCTCAAAGAACTGAGCAACCCTGTACCAAGGCACACACATTACTTTCTTTTTATGTGCTCTATCCCTTCGGGTCATACCGTCCTGGGTAAGACGATAAACTACATCCAACAGCAAGGCCTCTGATCAAGTGGTTTTGAGGAAGCATGGAACCACCTCTTAATTGCTGTTCTTCTCATGTCCACCCTGACCCGGGGTGGTAGCACCTGTTAGGGTCCCAGCTATGGGAAAATAGTGAACTCAGTTTTTCCCATCATACATTCACGTCCTGGGTATGGCGATAAACTACATTCACGTCCTGGGTATGGCGATAAACTACATTCACGTCCTGGGTATGGCGATAAACTACATTCACGTCCTATATATATATATATAACAAACTAAATTTGGCATTAAATGACCTACAGTGGTTGATATGCCATAAAACCCAATCAACCAACCTTCAGGTCATAGGCGATCATGACTCTCCACTTTCCCCTATCCCTTGTAGCTCTATTTAAGATTTGTCCCTTTCCTACCTCCCCCAGGCCATGTTCTGTCATTTACTTGCTTAAGCCCGCTAGATATGTCATGCATTGCCTTTCCTTGCCTCTCTTTCTCTCTATTTGACCTGTGAGTATCAGATTTGCCAAGCCCTCCTTTCTCATTATGTGTCGCAGAAATTTCAGCTGCCTCTTTCTGATTTATAAGTATAAGCTTCCTCCTTGTTTGCATCCTCTCCAAAACCTCATTGTTGTTCACACGCTTGGTCCATGAAGTCCTTAGCATCCGTCTGTAGAACCATACGTCCGTTGCCTTGAATCTCTTCATCTTTGAGGAGACCGTCTGAATCAATGGTGTTATGCTCTACTCTTTCATGAAATTGGTTTTTACACTTCCTGTCATTTTCAGTCTCTGATGTCCTAACAATGACACTGCCACCTGGTGTTGCCAAATAAGGGAGATAACTATTGTTCTTGCTTCTCTCTTAAACAAAGAGTTTCGAGGAGGAAAAAAATAATACAAATTCACCTAACGTATTTTGTAGTAAAATCTTGAATTCCAAGATAATGGAAAAAACAGGAAAAAAATCCTTGCCTTATCCACCTTGGGCAAATATTTAAGTATCTGACATCTTAATGAATAGAATTGGTCTGAAGAGTGATTTAAGGAAAAAGAATTTGTTCATTGACATGAACACAATATTAACATAAAGCTTTTAGAAATATGAAGAAAAAATATTTGATTTGGCTGTTAATAAAAAATAGAACATATGAATTAAAAATGAAGTCATTAGGCTATGATAATTGTAAAAGAGGTTTAGATTTGAGTAAGGATTTTAAGTCCTGTTAATGTAAGGATGTTAAAATATAAGCCTTCAGGTTGATCTGTGATTGGGCTAATAATAATGTGACCTTGCACCAAAAACATCCAATCATCTTTTGAGAATATAAATATATATTGCACTAAAAAGAAAAAAAATTAACTTGCTGAAATAATTTTCATTATACTATAAAAAAAAGCCCTAAAAACTTTAAATTGCTTTCTTTCAACATTATAAATTGTAGTTTTTTTTGTTTTTTTTTAATATTAACCAAAAATTGATTGATAATGCTTTATATTTTAAATTAAAGATTTCATTATTAATACAGGTTGTGATAGGTAAATTGTTGCTATTTTATATTTTTAATTTCGTGTATCAATGTTGTTTGATTTTGTTGACTGCACAGTTTCGTAGGGTCAGTTGGCCACAGTCTGTGAGAAAAATAGCACTATGATGCAAAACAGTCTCGGAAATTTGGAAACAGCCTGCTGTATTGTTTGGTATTCATGCTGGAAGCTCCAATACAAACATTTCAACGTCCTGGGTATGACGGTAAACTACATCCGCGTCCTGGGTATGGCGATAAACTGCATCCAACAGCAAGGTCTCAGATAATGTTTTCAGAAAAATAATGTTGCCAGCTCTAAGTTTTTGAAACAATAATGTTGCCAGCTATACGTATTTTTGTAGAAAGAAGTAATGTTGCCAGCTATACGTTTTTTTGTAGAAAGAAGTAATGTTGCCAGCTATACGTTTTTTTTTTGTAAAGGAATAATGTTGTCAGCTATACGTTTTTTTTTTTTTTTTGTAAAGGAATAATGTTGTCAGCTATACGTTTTTTTTTTTTTTTTTGTAAAGGAATAATGTTGTCAGCTATACGTTTTTTTTTTTTTTTTTTTTTTTGTAAAGGAATAATGTCGGCTATACGTTTTTTTTTTTTGTAAAGGAATAATGTTGTCAGCTATACGTTTTTTTTTTTTTTTGTAAAGGAATAATGTCAGTCATACGTTTTTTTTTTTGTAAAGGAATAATGTTGCCAGCTATACGTTTTTTTTTTTGTAAAGGAATAATGTTGCCAGCTATACGTTTTTTTTTTTGTAAAGGAATAATGTTGTCAGCTATACGTTTTTTTTTTTTGTAAAGGAATAATGTTGTCAGCTATACGTTTTTTTTTTTGTAAAGGAATAATGTTGTCAGCTATACGTTTTTTTTTTTTGTAAAGGAATAATGTTGTCAGCTATACGTTTTTTTTTTTTTTTGTAAAGGAATAATGTTGTCAGCTATACGTTTTTTTTTTTTTTGTAAAGGAATAATGTTGTCAGCTATACGTTTTTTTTTTTTTTTTTTGTAAAGGAATAATGTTGTCAGCTATACGTTTTTTTTTTTTTTGTAAAGGAATAATGTTGTCAGCTATACGTTTTTTTTTTTTTTGTAAAGGAATAATGTCAGCTATACGTTTTTTTTTTTTTTGTAAAGGAATAATGTTGTCAGCTATACGTTTTTTTTTGTTGTAAAGGAATAATGTCAGCTATACGTTTTTTTTTTTTGTAAAGGAATAATGTTGCCAGCTATACGTTTTTTTTTTTTTTTTTTTTTTTTTGTTTTTTTTTTTGTAAAGGAATAATGTTGTCAGCTATACGTTTTTTTTTTTGTAAAGGAATAATGTTGTCAGCTATACGTTTTTTTTTTTGTAAAGGAATAATGTTGCCAGCTATACGTTTTTTTTTTTTTTTTTTTTTTTGTTTTTTTTTTTGTAAAGGAATAATGTTGCCAGCTATACGTTTTTATTCCATACAAAATAGGCATTTAAAATTCATATAAACTGGATTTGGCATTAAATAACCCACAGTGGTTGATATGCCATAAAACCCAAACAAACAAACAAACATTTCAGAATGTCTGGGTGTCAATCAGAGGATGGTGCAGAGGATGCTGCGTCCACAAAAGATGTACTGAGAGTGAAGAAAACCAAATATCATCAACGTCATGGTGTTTGAAGTGATCACTAGTGATGGCGACGTTATGCCTCTATTCATCTTCCCACAGGGCCTCAGACTCAACGGGGAGGCCGACATCAAGTGCCTTGAGTAGGTAGTGTTGCTCAGAGTCAAGTTGGTGATTGCTGGAAGACCCTATATCTGGTAACAGCACTCTGCACCATACCACACAAGCAGGCGAACCTAGTCTTGGCTGTCAGACAATTTCTACAACCACATCACCCCTTTCATCTAGCCAACTAACTCCCCAAACTGCAACCCCCTTGATTATTATGTGTGGAGCACAGTTCAGTGTAAGAGAAACATAACTCTTTGTTTCTCCAATGATGACCTGAAGGCAAGGATTATGGTAGCATTCACCAGCTTAAACAAGGAGTACATCCAGAAGAATTGCTAGAGATTCCTAAGTTGTCTGGAGGCTGTAGTTGAAGCCAATGGTGATTTTTATTCAATAAATTTACTCTTTAGTATTTGAAGATAGTTTTGTGTAATTTTGATAAATACATCTGTTAAAATGTGATGTTGGTGCTATTTTCATATTTGCATAATTTATATGACAATTTATATGACAATTTATGCATTGTACACTGTATGATGTGTAAATAGAGTAACTAAATTGAAGATTGGAAGAAATACAAGCTATAAAATAATTGACAATGCTTTACTAGGGTTCATCATGAGGAAAGAGGTCTTGGAAAATCCGATACTCACAGGACAGATTTGAAGGCAAGAGGCAGGAAAACAATGCATAGCAACATATTTAGTGATCTTGTATAAATAGATAGTGAAACAGGCTTGAGGTGAAATAAGACAAATTTATTAAGAGATACAAGGGACAGGAAGTTGTGGAGAGCCATGATCGCTAACATAGACAACTACTATTAATGAAATGAGTGTAAATAAAGCAACTAAAATTAAAATAAATAATATTTAAAAATTAATAACTTCATTTTAAGCAATCCAAAATATTTCTATTAAATTTTTAATTTTATATATACAAATTTAACTTTTTAAATGATTTTACTTTGTACATTTGAAAATATTTCAAACAAAATTAACTTGCTAATTTACAGTGGTCAAGGTTCAAACACAAATTGATTATAGTATTTAAGAGACTTGATGCAACAGAAATTTTGTTCTACAGAAGGATGCTGAGAATACTATGAACTGAACAGGGGAGCAATGAAGTTGTAGAGATACACCATGCCTCATACACATGAATCATCTTTATTCCCTTTGTATTCGATTAGTAAGGAGGAAGTTCCATTCAGACAGCTTTTTCCCAAGAACTGCTGCTTTGTGGAACATACTTCTGGTATGAGGCTTTTCTGATCATTACAATCTTGATCTCTTCAAGTATTGGGTTAAATGTTATCTCTCTTAGATAATCTTATCTAAGCATCTCTTGCTTTTTCTTCTCTTAAAACAGCACATAGAGACTCTGTATTTGAGTGGCTCTTCAGCCTTGTATTGGGCAAACATTAGTATATGATAAAATGCACACATCACATATTTACTGTACCTGAAAAAATTATTTGATATGCCTAGGAGGGAAATGGGTTTGAGGATAAATGGCTTTCCTCTATCTGCTTTCTTGGACAAGACTTGCATAAAGTTTATCCAAGGAATGCTTGTACATGCTGAGGAAATATTTCTTTTCGGCAAATTTAATGGACACCTTTTTTTTTTTTTTTTTTTTTTTTTTTTTACTGTACTGCTTACGCTGTACAAGGCTCAGGGGCCACTTGAGGTAGAGGATTATGTTTATAGGCAATTTGTGCAGATAAGAGAGGGAGACAATGGTTAACCCTAAACTTGAACAAGTTAAGACAGGGGAGCAATGAAGTTGTAGAGACAACGGGAACGAAAATGACACTTATACTTAACATTAGTAAAAAGGTAATTGAAATTTCTAGGGAAGGTAATGAGGAAAAAAGGCTTGGAAAATTTGATACTCATAGGACAGATTGAAGGCAAGAAAAAAAAAGAGAGATTGGAGAAACATCCTCTTGGGAGTCAGTTCTATAGGGCTGTGGTTTGTGGGAGAAGCTGTTTGAGTTGAACTTGCTTCTCACTGATGGAATACAGAAAGAGTATGGGTGGTTTGCTAGAATATAAGTGGTATGGCATGTCCTTTCCGTGAAGGTATGGTGGAACCAGGAAGTATCTAGTTCATCTGTCCATTTTTTCATGGAAGTAGTGACAGAGCTTGCCACATCCCACCTGTAAAAGAGTGGTTGGAGGGTGGAGAATAATTTGTTATCCACAAGGGTTTGGAGACACTTTTGGATTCTGTCAAGGTTGGAGAGAGAGGTCTGGGCAGCTCCTGCTCAAATGTGATGTCGGTACTCCATTTTTTACCTGATCTGGCTCTTGTAAAGGTAGAGGACATCATGAGGAGTCTAGTACTTGCTGGAGTAGTACAGGGAGCTGACTTTTGAAAATTAATCAAGGTGCTAATGTTTATGCATGAAATATTCTGTTGTGTGTGTGAGAAAAAGATGATGCTTTGTTGTCAGTAGAACTGAGTCATCATGGTGGCATTCAAATGCTGACTGATCAACAAAGGTTAGAATTTATTATTTATAGCTTTTTAGAGGCTACAGAAATGTTGAGTTCTGGGAATTGGTTTCCTGTATTTTTATTGGTTAAAAAGTATCTATTGCTTGGTTTGTGCTGATTGGTCAGGTAATTTTAATTTTATGGTTATCATAAAAAAACTTTTTCCTACCTATTATTTTAGTTAAAAAAAAAAAAAAGTAAATTTTGCTTATTTTATGGTTTCAAACTGACACTGTTCTCCTCAGATATAGTCTATTTGTATTTCTTTGTAGATGAATCTCTTATTGTTATTAATCTCATGTTGTAAATAAATTTTATCAAATGCCGTTAAAAAAACTCAATTGCTTTTTCAGACTTGTTTTAAGAAAATTTGTAAATGATGCATTTTTATTTTAACTTAGATGAACAAAATCCATAAGAGATGTCCTCAAGCAGAAGCATATTTTTAAGGTGAGTATTTTAATTTTTTAATAACTTTATGTAATTTTACTGTTTAAATTCCACAAGTATATTTTTGATAATTCAAAGGTCATGGTTCAAACTCAAAATTAAAACTGCTTGAAGTTGTTTGGCCAATATCTTCCTGGCGAATCGTTGCTGACCATTTAACAAAGAGATGAAGCCTATTGACATAGAAGAGCAGTCAAATCATAACGATTTGCTTAGATGTGGCACAAGGCCACAAGAAGACTGTAGTCACTACTATAATTAATTTATTGAGACAAAATTGCTAACCATTGCCAAAGCAGCCTAACCTTAGGAGCTGAAACCTGGATATAATACACAAACAAGGGTTAGAGAACAAAATTGAAACAACTTTGAAATATTATGGTGATTCTCTAAGCATTGCTTAGATGTGGCACAAAGCTGAAAGTATGGGGTACCCAGTGAGGACTGAACTCACTACTTAGTTGTAATTGTTCTAGTGAGACGAGCTTGTTAACTATTACTCTTTTGCTCTTTGAAATGTTATGAAGTTCAAATTTAGTCAAGATTTCTCAAATATTTTATATACAGAAAACACATTATATTGTAAATAAAATGGCTGACTAGGGATTTTTTTTCTTTTAGACAATTTGTAATTATAGTGCATAAGAGATAAATAATATTAATAAATAAAATGATCAATCCTGCATTTTTGTATTTATATTCAGATATATTTAAAAAAAATCAAAAATCATTGAGGGGGGTGGCTGTGCTGATGAAATATGTATTCATATTTGGAATAAGAATGACAGAAAGGGAAAGTAGGGATTCTGTTAGGAAAGTTGGTAAATTTGCAGTATATGCACCAAAAGCCCCTGGTATTAAGAATGTACCATTCTGGTGTGAAATTGCCTGGTTATTTAAAAAAATGACATTTTAAACATTGCACTTGATTACCGTTTATAAGTTATTGGCAATGTAAGTTCAACTTCTTTTTTGTTGTGTACACAGAATGTCTGCCATTACTGGCTTTGTTTACATATGTTTGCCTTGAGTAGTCGTGTGGTTTTTCAATGATTTTTTTTTTTTTTATTTGTTGTGAAATTTTCTGGAATTGAAAGCTACAAAAATAACATTTTCAGGTCAGATTCTGTTACATTAGCTATAAGCAGATTTATTAAGAATAATAAAGAAAAAATACTACTCATTTAAAACTTCATTTTAAAAAATGAGTGCATTTTAAAATAACATTTGTGAAACTTGCACAGTAATCAAGACCAGTAAGACAATGTAAAAAGGCTGTTAACTAAGCAAGCTTGTGTGCAATGTTTTAATGTCATTTTCGAAATAACCAGACAATTTCACACCAGAATGGTACATTCTCAATACCGGGGGACCTTTAGTGCTTATACTGCAAATTAATTGGAAAGTTGATATATTTGGGCATAGATTAATATTTGGATAATATTCAGTGGTGGCATTCTCAAGGATTTTCCTTCTGAGTGAATTATTTTTTTTTTTTTTTTTTTTTTATTAGTGTAGCATTTATAAAATCAAAATTGTGGTTGAATTTATTTTTATGTATGACTAGTGCATTTGTTAAATTATTATTTATAAGCTCTGTTTTGTGCTTATAAATGGGTTTTTTAAAAATTCCTTCCTGTTTCTCCAATGTATTGTATTCCTAACAGAATCACTACTCTCCCAAGCCAAAGTACACAACTCAAGAAATCAAAAGAAAACTGTTAAATCTGTAAACACAACAATGCAAACTATTTCTACATGTGAAAATATTCTCTTCAAACAAAGTAATTGATGCAATTTTTCTGTTAACCATATGAATATACAATAGTGTTTCTAAATTCTTCTACTTTCTAACGACATTGTTTGTTGTTTGTAGATACTTTCTTTCAATAAATTCATTTTGTTTTTTGCTTTGAAAAAGCCCATATTGGACAAAACATGTTGGCTAAAACTACAGTTTGTCTTTTTTTTCTTTATACATTGTCTTTTTCTACAGATTAATTCTGAGAAATTTTTACAGACACACACACACACACACACACACATATATATATATATATATATATATATATATATAATATTTAAAAAAAAATTTTTTTATCCAATACAAGACCCAAGGGTCACTCAAGGTAGAGGGTTACTGTATGGAGCTGTATTAGTATAAGAAAGGGCAAAATAACAGGAAATATAGACAACTAATTCTAGACTTGACAAAGATAAGATTTTATTAGCCAATAAAATTTCAGAGTTCAGGCAGAGATGTTAGGAGTATAGAGTTGAAGTAGAATTTAGAAGGAACTGAAAACCCAATCCTAAACAGGAAAGAAGGGATGAACCTCTATTCCTGTTCAAAAGACCAGACAGGAATGTGAACATGATGATTGGCAAACCTATTTGCTTCTATTGAGAGAGGAAAAAAAAATCATAAAATTTCAGATTTCAGGCAGAGCTATCGGAAGTACAGAGTTGCAGTAACAGGAAGTTCAGTTCTAAAAGGCAAACTTTCATACTTATTAGGGGACGAGAAAAAAGGTTTGAAAACCCATTCAGAACTCAGGTAGAGATGTTACAAGTAGGGATATTTTGGCAACAAGAATTCTTTCAAACATATTTGGTTGAATAATATCAAGTCTGCCTATCCAAATTTTTTAACTTTTCAAATTTCTGAATTAGGTGTCTTATGTAATTTACCAAAGTTCATATTTATTTTTATTTTATTTTTAGAAGGAAATAAATAAAATTGATGACAAACTGAAATCTTCTAAAAATAAACGTAAATAAATGAACATTAGTAAATTTATTGATTATATAAAGCAACTAATTCAGAAATTTGAAAATGTTAATGAAAAATTGAATAAACAGAACTTGTAGGTTGATGAAAGAAAATTTGAAAGATAAAAAAAAAACAAATTTGTCGAAATTCTTAGATGCATTAGAGCATCTAAGAATTTCGACAAATGCTGAGTTGATTAAGCATTTCTCATTGCAGGGCTTTTTTTTTTTTTTTTTTTTTCAAACAAGCAATATGGCTTTTATTTCTCCAGGTCAAATGCTGATAATAATTACAGAAGGAGTCTACCATGCTATAGATAAAAATCATGAAGCCCAGGCTATAGCTTTGGACATCTTGAAAGCTTTCAACAGGGTTTGGCATCCAGGTTTTATCTGCAAGCTGAAGAGTTAGGGTATCTCCAGACAAATTTTTCAGATGATCCAGTCTTTCCTATCAAATCGTGAAATGAAAGTAATCCTGAACAGCCACTCACCTAGATCCTATCATACTAATACAGGTGTTCCTTGGGACTCAATCCTTGATTCGACTTTGTTTTTAATTTTCATTAATGACCATCCAATTATGTCGGCTCTCAACTTGGTATCTACACTGATAACACAACTATTTTACAGTCTTAAAGTAAGTCTTATCAATTTGATAAGGTCAAAATGGTAGCCAATGTCCAAAACAAACTTTAGTCTGTTGTTAACCAGGGCAAAAGATGGCTTGTTAATTTCAATACCTCAAAAACTAAACTGCTCTCTAGTAATCATGAGATCTTTCTCTGCCTTCCATCATAATGGTTGATGCTAACCTCCAGGAAAGTGACTTCTTGGGCTAACGCTATATTGAATACATTGCTAGGTCAACTGCTAAGAATCTATCCTACATATCTATGAGTCTACCATTCGGCCATGCTTAGAATATTGCTGCCACATATGGTCTGGTGTTCCTACTATTTATCTAGAGATCCTTGATAACATCTAAAGAAGAATCAGTAATATTATAGGTCCTGATTTGACATCTCAGCTTCAGTCACTTTCCCACCACTGTAAGGTTGTCGCCCTGTGTCTTTTCTATAAATACTTTCATGATAATTGGTTGGATGAGCTCTTTGTTATGGTACCTAGACATTTTGAATTTAAGTACTAGACTGGTGTTGAGCTCGCATCAGTGTAAAATTTAGTTAGCTAAATGTAACCATAAATTCTATGCTAAGTGTCTTTCATTGGATTTCTCACCTGTGGAACTTCCTACTCTCTCCATGTTTTCCAATCAACTTTAATCTGCAAAAATTTTAAATGTAATGTCAATCTACTTTCCTCCTGATTTTTTTGTTCTTGTGTCTTAGTGGCTTTACTGCCTTTCTTGGGGTGAACTCAATTTAAAAAAATAATAAAGCTAATAAGAATGATATTTCTTGTATATTATTAGACCTTTAGGCTAAATAGAAGCATGATGAAAAAGATATCAAAAATGGTAATGTTTGGATATGCCAGTGTCCTTTCTCAAAAAAGAAATGGGATTTTTTGGTGGAATACATTCATACAGTTTTTTTCCTTTTGCAAGGTTGGTTATCATATTTGTTTAAAGCACAGTATTATTAAAAAAGAATGAATTGATTTCATTATGCAACATTTTAATAAGGAAAAGTAATAGAAAAGTCCAGCCAAGTCACAAGTATTCTACTCGCAATCAACTTTTATTTCCTGTTTTAAAAGTGTTCAATGTGGCCACCACCTGCAGCACAGGCAACATCAATGCTATAAGAGAATTCCTCCCAGATGCGTATTGGCAAATCACGATCCACTGAATTGATTGCTGTTGCTATTTGATGTTTATGGTCATTGAGGTTAGTAGGTAGCAGTGGAACATAAACGTGATCTTTTACGTATACCCACAAGAAAAAAATCACACATAGTGAGATCAGGGTATCTTGCAGGCCAAGGACAAAGAGCAAGTAGGTGAGTGCCTGGATGAGGTATAGTCTGTAACATTTCAAATGTAGACATCTTAGCACACACCAGATAGTGGATTGAGAGATTGCAAGCTCATGGCTAGTTCAATTTGTGTACTTCTATGTACTCCTCTCAAACACAGCACAGATTCTCATCACTTGTTCCTCCAAAACTCATGGTTGTCCTGGACTTTTTCCTTTACACAGACACTCACTCTTGAAACTGTTTAAACCACCATTGAATGTTCTTAGGAGAGGGCAGATTAATGTCAAATTGCCTTTGAAAAGCCTGCTGTATCATGACAACTGTATTTGTTTACGTGAACTCAAGAATACAGAACGCCTTTTGCTGAGGACTTGCCATTCCTGGGGTAAACAAACAAATGAATATTGCTGAAGATAATATTTGACTACAGTGCCCCTCTGGCAGCTATATATAGAAAACTCCTTTTTCAAATGGTCACTGACTCATTCCCTGACAATGCTTCAGTTCTGAAGCAATGTATCAAGAAATTGGTTCATTCTTTTTAATAACCCCTTATGTTACATTATCTGTTTTGTATATAATGCATATACAGTGTAACCCGGATATGAGTTGTCGGGACCGGAGAAGTCTCTTATATCCGGGTTTCTTTTATAACCGGGTTTGGTCTATTTTGTTTAGGTAAGTATGGCTCTAATTTGAGACCAGAGAAAATCTCTCTTATATCGGGGTTTCTCTTATATCAGTATATCTTATATCCGGGTTACGCTGTATATATAATACATGTGTAACCCGGATATAAGAGAGTTGTCGGGACCGGAGAAGAAGTCTCTTATATCAGGGTTTGGTCTATTTTGTTTAGGCAAGTATGGCTCTAATTTGGGACCATAGAAAATCTCTCTTATATCCGGGTTACACTGTATTTGTATTTTTCTTTGTTTTACAAGGTATTTGTTTTTTGTTTTCAATTTTTAAATAATGCAGTAAAAATTTGTTTGCATTTTGAGTTCTGATTGTAGAGTAATTTGTATTTGTTCAAAAAGATGATTACTATTTTCTGATAAAGTTTACATTTGTTGGACTATTTATTGTAGGCTGGTAGTGTTTTCCTTGTTTTCCATGATATTGGGTTTTCGTTTTTAAGTTCCCATATATGTTTAGAAAGTATTTGTGTATTTACTATTGGTAAAGGATATTTTGTGTGCATTGTTTCTATTGCCAAGGACCTTAACTTACACTTATTTATATTTTTTTCTTATCTGGTGTTTTTACAATGGCTTAGTATATAATATTGCGTTGCAAACAATTGCTTTTAAGGGAAATTCATGCTTTGCTTTGCAGTTACAGATAGGTTTGATTCATGTGGGTTATTTTTATTTTTATTTTTTTTTTTTTTTGGTTATTTTTCTATTCTGGATATTGAACACTTTCCCATAAATATAGCATACCATAAAACTATCATTTACATTTTTTTTGTGTGTGTGTGTGTGTGTATATATATATGAGAGAAAGAGAGTAGACACTCTGGTCAAAACGTTTGTTATAATGATATTCTAGGATCCAATTACATATCCTTAAACTAGTCAACATATGCAAATTGAACATACTCCAGCAGATCTAAGTTGGCCACTTCTTGTGACATTGTTGAATTTATTGTAGCTTATGTCACATTCAGTTGAACTCTGGAAATTATTAAATGTTGAATCCACTAGAGTGCTCCAGGTTGTCCTTAATATCTTGTGGTATCAAAACCTGTTAAACGAAGAGCTCTGTGGCAAAGTATGCTATGTTCTTTAAGGGTGTGGGTGATCATGGATCTCTGCAATCTCCTATACCTTGTACCTCTTCATTACTGTTGTTCCCAGGTCCATCCTGACCCGGGGTGGTAGCACCTGTTAGAGGTCTCAGCCATAGACAAATAGTTAACGCCCAAACAAAAATCAAGACTAAGAAAGTATAAAAATACCAATAATACATTTTTATATCAAAAAAATTACAAACAATATATATTTATAGTAGAATTACCAACAGCCCATTTTTAAAGTAAAATAACCAACAATGAATTTTATAGTAGAATTACCAACAGCCCATTTTTAAAGTAAAATAACCAACAATGAATTTTATAGTAGAATTACCAACAGCCCATTTTTAAAGTAAAATAACCAACAATGAATTTTATAGTAGAATTACCAACAGCCCATTTTTAAAGTAAAATAACCAACAATGAATTTTATAGTAGAATTACCAACAGCCCATTTTTAAAGTAAAATAACCAACAATGAATTTTATAGTAGAATTACCAACAGCCCATTTTTAAAGTAAAATAACCAACAATGAATTTTATAGTAGAATTACCAACAGCCCATTTTTAAAGTAAAATAACCAACAATGAATTTTATAGTAGAATTACCAACAGCCCATTTTTAAAGTAAAATAACCAACAATGAATTTTATAGTAGAATTACCAACAGCCCATTTTTAAAGTAAAATAACCAACAATGAATTTTATAGTAGAATTACCAACAGCCCATTTTTAAAGTAAAATAACCAACAATGAATTTTATAGTAGAATTACCAACAGCCCATTTTTAAAGTAAAATAACCAACAATGAATTTTATAGTAGAATTATCAACAGCCCATTTTTAAAGTAAAATAACCAACAATGAATTTTATAGTAGAATTACCAACAGCCCATTTTTAAAGTAAAATAACCAACAATGAATTTTATAGTAGAATTACCAACAGCCCATTTTTAAAGTAAAATAACCAACAATGAATTTTATAGTAGAATTACCAACAGCCCATTTTTAAAGTAAAATAACCAACAATGAATTTTATAGTAGAATTACCAACAGCCCATTTTTAAAGTAAAATAACCAACAATGAATTTTATAGTAGAATTACCAATAATACATTTTATCTGTAGTTGAAGGCATACAACTGCATTAAAAATATATTTAGCTGCAAAATTTTCAAAATGTTTATATTTCAGCATTAAATAACCCATAGAAGTGTTGATATACCTCTAAACAAATTCAACCAAATTAAACCAATCAAAATATTTAAATTTCGGCATTAAATAACCCATAGAGGTGTTGATATGCAGCTAAACAAAATCAACCAAACTAAATCTTTGTGATGTAATATGGTTCTATATTATACCTGTTCAGAAACATTCAGTGAAATTGATCTTGATATTTACAAAATCTAGCATGAATGCTGTTCTTTGTCTGGGGGTGTGCCAGTGTGATCCACAAACTCTCAATGTTCATACAAAATGGCCGAGCATCATAAAAGTTTAATGGATTTAATGACAACTCATGCTGGGTCATTCAATGTAAAATATTTTTATTATGAATGATTGGAATTAAGTCTCTAAAATAGGATGTTGGCCTGTAATTTGTCAAGGAACTGGAGGTGGCAATGATGGATAGAGAAAAAAAGATTTTGGTTTCTTGGCCTGGGAGTGAAAGCTTGCTTGCGTTTTTTTTTTTTTTTTTTTTCTTTCACCCAAGCAAGGTGGGAATGCCGCTAGTATGCAGGAATGACATAGTGAAAGTGAAAAGAATGAGTAGAGGGAGGATTGAGGAAAGAAAAAAAGATGAATGGGATTCAAGATGGTAGAGATGGTGATTGATGTGGCATTTAAATTTTTTAAGATTGTAGTTATCAGAAGGCACATTGGAGTAATGGATAGTGGCTTGGATTGAAAAATTGGAGAGCTGAATTCAAATTCCATTTGAATCCATTACATTCACTTATGTGCTAATACCCTTAGGAAAGGTATTAATCCTCTTCTTCTCCCTCCCAGCTATGGCTAAGTAGCAGGACAGACCAGGTTCTATAGACTTGGATGGCAACTGGTCTATCACAGAAAAAAATGGCAACCTACTGCAGAAAAAATCTGCCTCGTCAGTCATGTAATGAAAGACACATGATTGCCTAAGCGTGTTTCACGCATGGCACATAACTTACTGAGTTATCAGGGAAACAAGTAAACTGCTGTAGAAGTGGCAGTTACATTTAGCTATTTCAACAGTAAATGAATGGGACCTAGATGTCAATATAGTAGCACGCTTAAATTCATGTAGTCAGGGTACAAGGGTAGTGGAAAGCTTGTCGAAGCTGTTGCCATGAAAATATTTGTAGAAAAGACTGAGAATCTGTATCACATGAGTAAGAAAGTGACTGAAGTTGAGATGCCAGGCCAGGATCAATTATATTGCAGGCTTAATTATAAATATTATCAATTGGTTCTGTGTACAATCATATTGCTTAGTCCATTCCTCACAAGAATCAAATCCCAATGTTGAAGACAATTGTCTCCTGCAATTCTTTTCATTCAGATTTTAACCTACAGTTACGAAACTGTCATGCTGACCTATACTCTCACTATCACCATCAAGATGTTGGGACACCAGTTCCTGTATGATCACCATTGATCCTGGTCAGTACCTAGATGAATGACTGGTTTGGAATAAGAGGTACTGTAAGCTTGGCTGTGTGGATAATGGCTCAGAAATTGTTAATAGGAGAACCAAGTTTCAATTCCAGTTGGATTTGTTATATTCACTTACATATACCCTTGGAAAGGGTATGAATCCCCTCCCGGCTATGGGTTAATTAGTAAGACATGTATCCTTAAATCATTATCTCAGAAAAAAAGTGACAAATATTTTTACAATCTAAAAAATTATTTTCTGGCTTTAAATAACCAGCAAAGGGTTGATAAGGCATAATAAATGAATCAATTGAAAACCATCCTGATCACCATCAGTGTTAAGCTGACAAATGTATTAACCCCAAGTGGTTGTCACAATGAAATTGGACAAACACAGATTATTTAAATAAATTTATTTATATATATATATATATATATATATAATTTCTCTTTTTTTTTTTTTTTTTTTTTTTTTTGAGCAACTAAATTTGCGATGCAAGAAATACAAGTTATAAAATAATTATTGACAATACTTTATCTAATAAAAATTAAAGACTATTATTACTATCAGGGTAAATTAATGAGGATGTAGAAAATTTGATAGTCACAAGACCCTAGTGAAAAGCAGAAAACAATGCATAACCTAGCAAGCATGAGTAAATGGTTGGTGGAACAGGGTTTAGGAGAGATAACAAAAAAAAAAAAAAATTTATTAACAGCTACAAAGGATAGGAAATTGTGGAGAGACATAATTGCCTCCATCCTGAAGGGACATAGCACATAGTGTTAAACTGGCAACAGCATTAACCTCCAGTGACTCAAGCTGTTCTCACATCCATCAGCTTAGACAAACGTGGAATATTTAAATAATCTATTTTTCACCTCTTTTTTGGTTGGCTGATTTTGTTTAGCGGCATATCAAATTCTATGCCAAAATGTAAATATTTGTATGTAATTTTATGGCTTCAACTGCATGTATTTTGTACATTTTATACTTTCATTGCAAATGTATATGTTTTATATCTATACTTTGTAGATGATAAAATGTTGGTAATTTTTATTTTTAAATTAGGCTGGTGCAAAAATAATGACGTAATAATGTCGTTTTTGGACGTTAAAAAATACGTCATTATTTTTGCACCAACCTAATATTTTGGGTAATTTTAAAAAAAATCTATTACTGATAATTTTACGATAAAATGTATTTTTATACTTTTTTTTTAGTATTGTATTGATTATTTTACTATAAAAATGTATTGTTGGTAATATTTTTTTTTTTTTTTTTTTTTTTTTTTTTTATAAAAATGTATTGTGCATAATTTTCCCCAAGAAAAAGTGTATTGCTGGTAATTTATCAGTTATCTTAAGGATACATGGCACAGTGGATAAACGTGTTGGTTAGATCCAGTGACAGGAGCCAAAGTGTGTGAGTTCAATACCCAGTTAAGGCAGTGGAGAACTTTCAGAGGGAAATTAACCAGAAACAAGTGATAATTCACATCCATTAAACATGGCACGTAGAACTAGAATAGTCTATTCCAGTGAGTGAAATAAAGGGTTAAGTTCGACATTCCATCCACCTGAAGAAGGCTGGAACATACAACGACCGACAAAGATGAGGACAATAGCCTGAATAATGTAAATAATGTACATCCTCTATATCTTTATATGTTTTTTATGCTCTGAGCTCATGAGTAGATATTCAAGAATTTTTCTAAAGCTTTTGGGAATTTGTTTTGAAAATAAACCTGATGGTAACAAGAAAAATATCACAAATTCCTTGCTTAAATATACCAGGTATAATAGCAAAATTGTCCAAATCAAGTCAGTCATTGTCCATCCCATAAAATGTTTTATACCAAAAAGACCACTGAACTAATTGAGTTTCTTTTTTTTTTTTTGCCCCCCCCTCCCCCCCGAGGTTTTCAGATAAAATGTGTATCCATCTTGACACCATTTGTGGTAGGAATAATTGAGAAATCTTTTGAGCTATTCAGCTAGAAAGAGAACAGGTTAAAATCATTTTGTGTCAGACCCACTGTCTTCCCAATTGAGTAACAGTGAGAGGAAAAAGATCATTCAGGTCTTCAGTAATGGTACCAGCATTTATACTTCCATTCATATTTCTATTGTCAAAGTCCATTCAAGAACTATTAAGAGAACGGTGAATAAGTTTAAGAAAGAGGGAACAGTAGAGAGGAAAATTGGATCAGGTCACAACAGGAAGAGGGATTATCATTTCAAAAGCTAAACTTGTGGAGTACCTTGTTACTCCAGGACAAAAAGTTAGAAGATTAGAGAGGGTGAAGATCATCATGGATGGATGTGTCATTTATGATCGATTTCATCACAATTCTTCTGTGAGGCTTGTAGAGTAATTATACACTCTTATTGCTCAAAGTAGAGTCTAGTAGTGTTATAAAAACCTTAGAATTCCAGTAAGATATCTTTCATTATTTCTAAGGTACAAAGCTTAATCTAAGAAGTTGGCAATTTTGCTGTTATACTCGGAATTAAAGGATTTGACTTGGAATTTACAAGGTTTACACCCACATCACATTGAAACTCAGGTTCCCATATGATAGAGTTGAGTCAATACCTAGATGTGTGACCACTTGGGAATATCAGTTGCTGAAAGCTTCGATGTTCAAGTGTTATGACGGATAATGGCTTGGAATTCTTAAACAGGGCTGAGTTCCAATTCCCATTGGGTTCATTATATTTACTTATATGCAAATACCCTTAGGAAAGGCATGGATCCACCTCCTCATCCCCCAGCTATGGGTTAATTAGCAACCATTATCTCAAAAATATTCTCACAATCTAAAATTACTTTCTGATTTTAAATTACCAGCAAAGGTTTGATAAGCCATAGAAAATGAATTGGCCAACCGAAAAAAAAAATTGGAATTTACAAAGAAAACACTGTGCAACTTGTAAAATTTGCATATAAATTACATATGTAAAATGTAACAGCTATGATATAATATGTGGTATAAGACAGTGTGGCTGATACTAACACCAAATTACATAGTTGTAATTATTTATACTAATTTACATTGTTTGGACTGTTGTCTTCATCTTTGTTGCCATATTCACAATGTTTCTGTCAGAGTATGCTCTGGCCTTCTTCAAGATCAATCTATATTTCTGAGCTGAGAAATTGTAATTATTTACACTATTTACTTTGTTCAGACTTGTTCTCATCTTCGTTGTCATATTAACGACATTTGGGCCGTTGTATGCCCTAGCCTTCTGTCTATATTTCTGAGATGAGGGATTGTAATTATTTACACTATTTACATTGATTGTTTGGATGAACTATTCTCATCTTCATTGGCATATTCACAGTGTTTCAGCTGTTGTATGCTCCAGCCTTCTTCAGGTGATCATCCTCATGGATATATGGTCCAGTGGATAAAAGTGTTGACTGAATCCGGTGACTTAATCGAAAGAGTTGTGAGTTCAATTTCTGGCTACAGCAGAGGTGAACAAAAACTTTGAGAGTTGATTTAAAGGGAGATAACAGATACTGAGACATCCAGAAGAGGCATGGCACGTGGAACTAGAAGAATCTACCTCAGTGGATGAAATAAAGGGTTCAGTTTGAAATTCCAATCACCTGAAGGAGGCTGAAGTGAAGTGTACAGCAGGCGAAACATCATGAATATGGCCACAAAGATGAGGACAACAGTCCAAACAATGTAAATAGTGTAAATAATTTTTTTATCTGTTAACTGGGGCAGAGAATGGTTTGTTAATTTTAACATCTCTTAAACAAAACTATTAATGATCTGTGAAATCCCTTTCTGCTTTCCATCAGCATGTCTGATGCTAACTTCCAGGAGAGGGACTCGTTTCTTGTCTGGTTAGCATTCTCAGTTGATATGAAATGGAAAGACTATATTGAAACCATTGTTGCTAAGAAAGTTGGTGTACTGTGTCATGCTAGATAATCTCTCTTGAGAATCTTATCTTCTATATATATGTCTATGATTTGCCCATACCTTGAATATTGCTGCAACATATGGTCTGGATCTCCTGCTATATATTTGGAGATTCTTGATGAAATTCAAAGAATCAGCAATATTATTGGTCCTGATCTGGCATACCAGCTTCAGTCACTTTCCCTATCACTGTACAGTTGCTTTTCTGTACCTTTTATACAAATACCTTCATGGCAATTATTCAGATGAGCTCTTTATTATGGAACCTACACTTTATGAATTTAAGCACAGTACTAGATTGGCAACAAGGTCTCATCAATTTACAGTTGAATTGGCCAGATGGAACCGTAAGTTCTGGGCTAACAGTTTCTTTTCTTGTACTTCTTGTGACATTTTCTTCTGTCCTTGTATTTTCTAGTCAACTTTGTTCTTCAAAAAAATGTAATCGTTATCTTCTCTCTTCTTAATTCCTCTTCTTTTCTGTTTCCCGCTCCTTAATAGTGTCTCTGTTTTTTATTAGGTTGGTGCAAAAATAGTATCGTTTTCTCACATATTAACATATGTGAGAAAAACGACATTATTTTTGCACCAACCTAATATAAAGTTTATAGTGTCTTGTTTTTAGAGACGGCAGCTGTGCACATAGCACAGTAGTAATCATCATGAAAAGTTGGCTTGAGGTGCCATTTTCAAATTTAAGTCAAGCCAGTGACATTTGCATAAATATTCTTGGAAAGGTATGAATCCACCTCTTCCCAACTGCCACTGGTGGTTAATGGCAGAGCAGACTAGATTCTCTACTATTGGGTGGTAACCAGTCTAGGAGAAGGGAAATTCAACCCAGCCTGAAGAAGGATGGGCTCTATCACGTCAGGTTAACTTGTTTTGGATACAGAGGATCGTTCATCCACCAAGTAGATATGATTGGAAACGACAACCTATTACTGCATGCCCTCTCCACATATTCCAAATGTTTTTTTGTTTTTTTTTTTTTATTCCAGGGTTTATTTATTGCCAGTTGTTTTCAAAAAATCCCTCATTTAAATACTGAGCAGCGTGATTAACCATAAGCGAATGAATTATTATAGACTTTATGAATTTAAGTGCAGTACTACATTGGCAACAAGGTCTCAATTTACAATTGAATTGGTTAGATGGAGCCATAAGTTCTATGCTAACAGTTTCTTTTTTTGTACTTCACACTTGTGGAACTCTTCTGGCTCCATACTTTCCAGTCAACTTTGATGTTCAAAAATTTAAATGCAATGTCAATTGTTATCTACTGTCTTCCTGATTACTCTTCTATTGTTCTCACTCAATTTTCGCTTGTGGAACCCTCTTCTGGCTTCTTGCTTTCCTGTCAACTTTGCATTTAAACTTTTGAAGATTGATGTTGACAGGAAAGCAAGAAGCCGGAAGAGTTCCACAAGCGAAAATTGAGTGAGAACAATAGAAGAGTAATCAGGAAGACAGTAGATAACAATTGACATTGCATTTAAATTTTTGAAGATTAATGTCAATCGTTATCTACTGTCTTCCTGATTCATTTTCTATTGTTCTTGCTTCTTAATAATGTTTCTGTTTTGTAATTCTTTTGCACACAGTAACTCATTGTATCTTAGTGGCTTTATTGCCCTACTTGGAGTAATTCCATTTATAAAAAAAATTCTACATGACAGAAAAAAAAGTGTAAAAGCATAGTACCCAATGAATTCTGGATCTTTCTTCTATGTTCTGTGGCCCTTCAGAACATTGGTGGTCATGGCTCACCAGGTAGGTTATTCATTGATTTCCTTTGGCCCTCTTACCTTCAATCTGTCCTGTGAGTATAAAATTTTCAAAGCCCTTTTTCTTCATTATATGCCCTAGAAATTTCAACTATCTTCCTGATGTTAAATCTTGTCTTACCATTATGTGGGAGGTATTTCTGCTGCACCCTGTAAAACCCAAGAGATGGAGGTTTGATAAAATTACCCATCTCCCAGCAAGTCTGTATCACCCATGGGGGTACATGGACCCATGAAAAAAAATGCACAGTGATTGGAATTCTTCAGTTCTGCTGCAGGCGGAGAACACATTTATTTCTTTATTAGTTTTTGAGTGTCAAAAATAAAGAATCTTCTTTATGTCCCTACAGGGTGGAGCAGTCATGGTACTCCATAATTTCCTATCCTTTCTCACTTTAAAATAAATTCTTGTTATTTCTCTGACACCTTGTTCCACCATTCATTTACTCAAACTCACCAAGTAGGGTTATTTTAAGTTTTCCTCTGTCACTCTTAACTTTAATCTGTTCTGTGCGTATCAGATTTTCCAAGCATTCTTTCCTTGTTATGTGTCCTAGAAATTTCAACTCTCATTTCATGATGTTAAGTATAAGTTTTCTTTTTGTTTCCATTTTCTTTAAAACTTCATGTTGCTCACATGTTCAGTTGATGGTATCCTCAGCATCCTTCCGTAGGACCAGTCTCTTCATCTTTGAAGAGATTGTTCAGCATTCACCACCATATAGAAGGACTGATATGTTTCTAATTGATTTTTTTTCTGTTTCTTAATACTTTGCTTCGCTTTTGGAATGCATCTTTGGCCATCCCAATACGTCTTCAGATCTCAATGTTACACTTTCCATCCTCTGTTAAAGCACTTTGTAGATATTTAAAATTTTTATACTTGCTTGATTCAGGTATCTTCAGTTTGCAATTTGGGCTCATCTCTTTGCTAACAACCATGCATTTTATCTTATTACAGTTGATGTTTAGTACTTTTGTTATGGGGCGCAAGAGTACCATAAAAAGATGTACACACACACACACACACACACACACACACACACACACACATATCTTGATAGCTTGATTGCCAGCAGGGAAAAGTTGCTCTTCGAGGAATGTGGATATCTTGTCAAGGAAATAATCATTTTAAAGAGAAATATCTTTTTACTCATTTGAAGCTTGAGGCAACTTGAATTCGTATTTCAGAGAAACAGAATAAAGTGTAAGAAATAGAAGGAAGATATATCCTGAAAAAAGATCGTACAGGGAATCGTATGTATTGTTCTGTATTTCCTTGATCTATATTTTCAAATCCCACTGCAGTGCTTATACTTTGAATGTTGTAATTCTAGTTGATAAATACCAGGTGCAGCAGAAACATCTCTCGCATAATGGTAAGACATTAGTGGAAATGGTCTATTCATTTAGATATATGTGGATGCTATTTCTGCCACACCCTGTATTAGTCTCGTTTTTATCAACTGAAATAAATGTGTGTAATATATATAAGGTTGGTGCAAAATTAATGTCGTTTTTCTTTTGAAGTTGAACGTCAAAAAACGACATTATTTTTGCACCAACCTAATATATATCGAGCCAGGACTCTAATCATATATGCACACATACATAAAAGTGAACATTGAAGTCGACACTCAGAGGCAACATCCCGTTTCATGCTAGATACAATTGTCAGTCCGACATGACAATTGTGTCTAGCACGAATCAGCCTGTTGCCTTTGAGTGTTGACTTCAATGTTCACTTTTACATTTATGTTTACATACATGTGTGTATATATATATGTGTGTGTGTGTGTGTATATAATGGATTCTCCCGTCGGTTTCGATGTATGAGGATCTGACAGCTTATTGATTCAGTTATGAAATTTTGTGCGATAATCTTAAGTGGCACTTAAGACCTGCTAGTAATTTACAAAGGAGGCCACATAAGGAGCAAGTGTGAGGATTGTGAGATGAGATCACTGTTAGTTTGGCTGACCTTTTAGATCTTGCTCTCGCTTCTTGAAGGTCATTCAGACAAGCAGATTGAAAATTGCTGAGTCCACTAAAACATGTTGATCTCCATTCTACCTGCTCCAAGGCTAAGTGCTTCAGGGTGTTATGTGGTATATTGTGTGTGTGTATATATATATACACACACACACACACACACAATAATCCTGCGTTATGTCTCAGTTTGCCTTTTGTGGTCTCAGTGCATTGTTGGCTTTTAAGAATATTCAATGTAAAGAAATATCATTATTCTCTTGGCACTGTTTTTGCAGCTGATCGAAATGTGGCTTAGTCTTCCAGAAGATTCCATACATCTCACACTATTGGACGATAGAGGAGACACGACCAGTGAAAGCATGCTGTTACTGGGTGCTGATTGGCTTAATGACCCACAGCCACAGTTTCCAGAATCCTAAGTTTCGTCATCCCCCACCACTCATTTATTTCAAGCCCTACAATCATATCCAAATATTCTGCACATTCTAAGCCTTCTGGCAGTGAATCCAAGTGCCAGAGGAAGATGCTTACTATAGCGGAGAAGGTGAAACTCCTCGATTATGCTGAAGGAAGGGAGAAGCAAGGCAGCTGTTGGCCACCATTATAGCATCAATGTTTGCTACATCAAAAAGGATTTTAAAATGTTTAAGTGTTTGAGTGGAGTAAGGGTTTATAAGAGTGTGTGGAGGCTTTGTAAAAAGGTTTAATATATAAAAATATTATACATCACAATACCTTGATTAATCACTTTAGCCAATCCTGGCTTTTTCAGATTTTCACCTATCGCAGGTTGTTCTGGAATGTAACACCCATGATAGTCGAGGGATTACTGTGTATGTATGTGTGTGTATAATAGCTGGCTACTCATATCTGAGGATACCTGTCTACTAGGGCAGCTAGCCAATCCATATTGTAAACCCTTGCTCAGGCATATCTGTGTTTGCTCCATACCCAAAGAGCCAATCTGTGGTTTATACTGCAACTATGCTGAGCAGACCTTAGTTACAGTTTCTGGGAGAGAGCATGTTATCTAGTGTGATCAACAATTTGAACAAGACCAGCATGCTCAAGCGTTCAGCCACAATGACTGACTGCTTTGTGCTAGAGTTCCGTCTACCCACTTAAATTTAAGGGTGCGTAGCCGAGTGGTTGGAACATTAATTTTCTGACCATGAGACCCAGGTTTGTATCTCACCATGGTTGATTCGTCATGAAGGAGACTTCCTGATGTTATCGGAATTGATTGACATTAATCTCGGCATGCAGTATCTTTTGGAAAGTGCCTGAAAACCATACCATGTGTTGACCTAAGCTTTGTGAGTGAAATTATATAGTACAACTCCTCTAAACAAGATTTTTGGTATTGAGGTTACTGTTCAGATTCAGGGAGGAAAAGGCTACTGTGACAAGCTTAAAATTATTATATTTTATTTAGTTTTAGAGTTTAGTATACAAAAGGTATTTTGTGACATTAATTTGTTTTTATACAAAGTGTAAATTGAATACATAATTGACAACCAATAGTAATAAAAAAAAAATTATGCTAAACAAATATTATAATTTGTGAAAAACTAAGACACTTTATGAAATGTTTAAAAATTTATGAAAGTTATAAATTTATCATTTGTCCATTGTTAAATCTTCCTGAATTTTGCTGCATTTTTCATTTGTTTTCATGACAGTTGTTTCTATGGCACTTTTGATATGAGTATGACATTCTTTCACTTTGATTGTGCAGTTTCTATTTGATAATTTCATTTTGTAATTTGCATGTCTGGATATTGCAGTGGTCATTGAAACAAAGGGTCTTTTGCTTAATGAATTTGAGTAGTGTTTCAATAGACTTCTCTGCTTTTTCCCCATGATAGTGTTTCATCATCACTTTGATCGTCTAATACAGACTCGGTACTCGTCCTGGGTAGAATGATAAACTACATGTGCATCCTGGGTAAGATGATAAACTACGTCCAACAGCAATGCCTCTGATCAGGAGGTTTTGAGGAACATGAAACCGCCTGTTGATTGCTGGTGTTCCCAGATCCACCCTGACCCAGAGTGGTAGCACCTGTTAGGGTCCCAGCTATGGTAAATAGTTAGCCCCTAAACTAGGGTTAAAACACTAAGTGTGAAAATAGGTTTTAATACCAGATATACATTGTAAAAAAAAATAAAAAAAATAAAAAAAATACATACGCACCTTTTTTTTTTTTTTTTTTTTTTACCAAACTATCGCTATGAATCTATTTCAAAATTTTGTTGGCATTAAATGACCCATTGAGGTTGATATGCCATAAAACAAAATAACCAACCAATAACAGACTCGCTATTACTGCAACTATCACTATTAACACTACCTTGAATATTTACTTCGTTATGGGTATCATCTTTTATTCCTACTTCTCGACTGACCCATGCTACATCATCTGCATCAAGGGATTGAAGAATTTTGTGTTCAGTAGGAAGCTGGCAAGTTTCAATAATTTTCTGCAGCTCTGGTTATTTTTCTAAACAATTTGTTTCACTTTTGTTAACATTACTTTCTGCAACACCAGCTCTACCTCAGTACAGTTTTCCCCATGCTCTTCTTAAAGTATCAGCTTACACCTCATCCTGTGACTGTGCGAGTAAAAACATGGCATCTTTGACAGTAAAACATTTCTGAAAGTTTTATCGGCTAACATTGCAGTTCTTCAGTTTCATCACAAAAGGATTTTTGTAGAAACATTTCATATTCCAAATGACACCTTGATCCATTGGTTGGATCAACAATGTAACATTTGGCAGTAAATAGCACAAAGAAACATTTACACAATATGACGCTAATTTATCTTCATATGGATGAGCCCTGAAATGGTCTAAAAGAAGTAAGAATCTTGAATTTGGTTTGCCTAATTCAAGAAAGTGGGTTTTTACAGATGGGACAAACTCCTGAAAGAGCCAATGAGTAAACATAAAGGAAACAATCAGCAAAGAAATAAATAAAATTCTTGAATACTAGATAAACCTACTGACGATTTTATATATATATATATATATATATATATATATATATATATGGAGATGCTCTCTTCTAGAAACTTTAAGGTCTGCTCTAAGCATAATTGCAGTAGAAACTACAGGTGGGCTCTGATGTTGAACAAACATAATTATTGCTTGAGCAGGCATCTGCATCAATGATTTGCTATCTGTTATAGCAGATGTATGCTCAGAAGTAAATAGCTGGCCATTAATATATATATATATATATATATATATATATATATATAAGTAAATCTTGAGGTCAACACCCAGCAGCGGCTGTCTTTCATGCATAAATGCTATCATCAAACTATGTTCTTTGTTTTGGCTTTATATATGCTCATCAGTGATACATTATTGGTAGATCTATTGTATTATTCTAATTGTTATTAGGTGGGTGGTAATGGTTGTTTCAGATTATTCTATTTATTGTATATAATTGTGGATCCAAATACAGTTTTTGTGGCTATTTTATAGTATTGTTCGTTAATTTTATTATTGATTGTTTTGCTATTTATTGTTAATTGTTATTATATTTAATTGCGTTTCTGTGTTCATTTGTAGTTTTTTAATTTGTTTATTATTTACTTAATTTGATTATTTATTGATTTTGTATTGATTTGTTATACTTACTTATTTTTTGTGTTATTTTTTGTTTATTTTTAGTTTGGGAGTTGTAAGTAATGTACTAAAAATTTGGTTTCACCTTTGCATTTTCAAATGTGATCTGATCATGTATTTAGTAATTTGTATTGGCTTGTGAAGATAATTATAGCTATTTTTCCCTCTAGATAGAGTTTATAACTTTTAGATTTATTGTTGTAGGCTGATGCTGTTTTCCTTATTTTTCATGATATTTTATATGTGATTTGGTTTGGTTTTAAATTTCCTATATATGTTTACTATTTGTAAAGAATGTTCCTTTGTATCCAGTGTCCTTCAGTTACTCCTATGTATATTTTTCTTGTTCATTTCCTGATCTTACCTTACTATTACATTGTTCTGTAAGCGATTGCCATCCTCGGTGTCCACTTCTTTATTTACATATGCTGTAACCCTAATATCAAGCACTTCAACCTATAAATATAGCATACTTTAAAACTATATTTTATTATATATATATATATATATATATATATATATACATATTTATACATAAGGACAAATAGGAAACCTTTATCAATCTAATGTTTCACTTTATTAAAGCTTTGTCAGAGACTGAGAAAATGATCTCATAAAGATTGATAGGTCATTAAACATTAAACAAAGAGACTGAGAAAAAGAAATTCTGTTATTTTCATTCATTTGATTTTCATTGGTCATTCATAGGAAAGCTATGAATTTACTTCTCTCTCCAGCTATGGATCAATTAGTAAGACTTGTATCATTAAAACTATCTCAATAAAAACAAAACATTTTGCACAATTTATTTAGATTTTGGCATTAAATAACCCATAGAGATTGATATGCTGCTAAACAACAATCAATAAAAATGTCACTTAGAACAGTGATTGCCAACTAGTGGCTCACGGACCACTAGTGCCCTGTGCAAAATTTTGGAGGGTCCACAGAAAAACTGGGACATTATTTCAATGGGATTTCTGCCATCAAGTCCTTGTATTTGGATGTTGTTTTACTATTTCAAGCAAGACCTCATCTTCACAACACAAGGTCATTCTGACCTTGGTTTGTTTTCCAGACTATTGTCACCTTCCTTGAAACATCTAATCCAGTTCTGTGTCACACATTTGCTGACAGTTCCTGGGCTTTCCACATCATTAATTTATTTTACCCTAGCACTCGGTCATTTTTTGCACGGGTAGCATAAAATGGCACTTAAATTGCAATTTAATCACCAATCATTATCAATGTTGTAAAATAATGAATAAACAATTAATGTCTAATATGAAAACAACAAATAAACAATTCAACAACAATTGGACAAGTTGTAACAAATTAATGATTCAATATGGAGATAAAAGTTGTTGAAAATCATCAGTGAATTCCCCCACAAAATTGATATACATGCTTAGAAACATATATATAAATAAATAATACCAAATCCATAGGTAGTAGGGATTATTCAAGGAAGTCTTTTTAATATAAAATTAAATCCATGATGAGAGATCAATATATATATATATATATATATATATATATATAATGGGAATTCAGATTAGCATGAATCCCCAGCTTTTATAACAACTTAAGAGACTGTTTGACCAACACAAGGGCTGACCAAAATTTATGTTAAAAAATAAAAAAACAAATGAAAACTAGAGACAAATGTTCATTTTCTCCATCAAGACATTCATTTCTGTAGTTCACTGCTACCAGCAAGCAGAAAATTTTTTTTCTCCTGATGATGGCCATGTTGGCTGAAACTAGTTGAGAAATATAAATGAAATAATAATAAAAATGAAAGAATATTAATATACAACCCAGTGTGTCTGAAGATTTTAATATTTTTTTTTATTGTTCTATAATATATATATATATATATATATATATATATAATCTCATGGACTCTCCCATCATTGACATACAGTTGCTGTTGACCCGCACACACTGGGGGACCATTTATGTATGAGGGTCAGGCACTTCCTATCCTAGGAACAGCCAGATAACCTGCACATATGATTTGATTATAGTGGTGAAGGTTTTGGGCAGAACCAACCACACTTTTTGAAGAGCTGAATACAGACATCTAGTGCACTATGTGCCACAAGGTCCCCAAATGGCAGGTTTTGAATTCAGTGTTGTCCTTCTCCTAGAATAGTTGTCATCCAAGGCTATAAAACCCAGTCTGACATGCTAATTAACCATAGCTGGAGGAAGAAAAGGATTCTTACTTTTTCCTGAGGGTATTAGCAATGTAATGGATTTGACTGGAATTTGAACTCTGCTCTCCGATTCCTCAATCCAAGCCACTATCCATTACTTCACTGTACCTCATATATATATATATATATCTATATATATGTCTGTTAATTTTCCCAAAAAAGGATATACCATGCTGAAAAAAGGTCCCAAACAAAGTTTTATTGTCAAAACGTTTGTGTTATTATTAAGAGGAAAGAACAAAGAATTTTTTGATAATTTTATTAAATTTTTTTTTGACCATACACATTACTAGAAAATAACTACAGTGTGCGAGGGGTAAATTGCCACCATTTTATATTTTTAATTTTGTGCATGTGCGTTGTTTTTGATTTTGTTGACATCACACGAGAGTAGGATCAGTTGGCACTGTCTGTGAGAAAGAGAACCATGATGCAATTCACTCGACCAAAAATTGGAAATGGCATACTGTACTGTTTGGCATTTATGCTGGAATTTCAGAGTATTTGGGTGTCAATCTGAGGACACTGCAGAAGATTTGGAAAGAGTTGGATGAGTCTAATGGTGATCATGAACGTGTCTGTAATGATAACGATGTTATGCCTCCATTCATCTTCCCATATGGCCTTAGACTCAATGCAGAGGCTAACATCAAGTGCCTTGAGGAGGTAGTTCTGCCCTGGGTCAAGAGATTGCTACTGGAATACTGTCTGGCAACAGGGCTCTATACCATGCTATGCAAGCAGAAGAATCATATTATGGCTGTCAGACAATTTCTGCGACATTGCTCCTTACATCTGGCCACCCAACTCCCCAGACTGTAACTCTCTTGATTATTATGTATGAGGCACAGTAAAGTGAGAGATTAACAAAATTCCTTGTAATACCAAAAAGGAACTGAAGGTAAGGATTATGGCAGCATTCCCCAACATAATAATTTATACATCACACCTTGTATGTTATACGATATGAGATAACAATATATATTTATATATCAAGAACCATATTGAAGAAATTGTATAACAAAATAGAAAAAGTTTTTGTGACATGATTCAGCCGTTAGTACTTTGGCACATAGTTTGTTGGCATTGTTGTGACTATGCACATTAATGAGAGACACTGGTAGTTTCAAAATTCTTTGAAAGAATTTTTTGCAGTCTAGATAAATTCATCAATATTTTATATATATATATATATATATATTAAAAAGAAGATAAACCGCAAACATTTTTGGTTGAAATGTGGATTTTTTTTATTTTAAAATATATATTATACTCTATTTTCCATAATTCTGCTATACATGTTTTTGGCTTTACAACCTTCTTTAAGCAAAGACTAGATATTTCCGCATATTATAGAAATGAATTTTTTGT
>OZ010608.1:24485191-24507691 GCA_963932145.1 Acanthosepion lycidas | reverse complement strand
TGTTTGGCTATACAGCATTTGATCCTCCTCTATTCCTTATAAGTTGTCTTGTTAATTGTTTTGTAACTTATTGTTCTGTGTTTTTTTGTATGTATCTGTTAGCATCGGATACTGGTGCTGAATAAATATATCAAGCACTCATTCTTCTTTGTGTATCATTCACCTCGATGATACAACATTACTGTTGAAGGCTTGCATGATCACTGAAGTTAAGCAATGTCTAGCTTAGTCAGTCTATAGATAGGTGACTGCTTGGAAATACCAGGTGCTGTAAGCTTGGATGTGTGGGTGGTGTAATAGATAATGGCTTGGAATTTTTAATCGGAAACATGAGATCTGATTTACAGTCCAACTAGAAATCAGATCTCAGCTCTTAAGATATGAATCCACCTCTTATCCTTAACAGCTACATGTTAATTAGTAAGACTTGTATCAAGTTATCACTAACTCCCCCCCACTCTAAATTCTTACAATCTAAAATATTTTCTGGCTTTAAATAACCTGTAGAGGGTTAAGTTATAGAAGATGAATTCATCAATCAATGAAATACCAATTAGTTACACAGGTATGTCTTTTAGATTTATTTACATTCTATGGAATATAAATGTATAGAAACTACCATAGCTACAAAATGGGGGGGGGTATATAGAAATGATCCCCCACTTCATATCCACGTTCTAATTTCTTGTTTATCAAATTCTGATTAGATATGAATCTACCTCTTATCCCCACAGCTATGGGTTAATTAGTAAGACAGGCATCACTAAATCATTATCTCTCCCCCCCCACCAAATTCTTGCACTCTAAAAATATTTTCTTGCTTTAAATAACCTGAAAAGGGTGGATAAGCTTAAAGAAACTAATCAATCAATGAAATACTGATTAGCTACATGGGTATGTTTTTTTTTTTTTTTTTAGTTTTGAATATAAATATATAGAAACTACTGCGACCACAAAGTGAGGGATCAGTTTATATATTGATTGTAATACAGAATTGAACCCCCCTCCCACTTTGTATCCACATTATAAGTTGTTGTTTGTTTATCAAATTCTGATTAAGTATGAATCCACCCCTTCATTATACTATCCCACACCAGCTAAGGATTAATTAAATATGTATTATTATCTCCAAAAAAAAAATTCTTTCCATAGAAAAATATTTTCTGGTTTCAAATCACCTGTAAAGGGTTGGTAAACTTGAAAAAAATATCCAATCAATATTCCTCTCCAAAATTGGTGACCTTTTACAAACTTATTAATGTTTGAAGAGATTAGTTTTCTAACCATTCTTTCACCATACTCATTTTAAATAAATAACCTATGTAATAACATCTAAGATCCATGGGCGTGTAAGACCCATTATTTTATTTCAGCAAGGTATATTATAAAATAATTGTTAGTGTAATTACAGGTAATCTCTTTTATTTTTGCCAGAGGCCATGCTTCTGAAACTTTCACTGTCACACTTACCATATTCCTGAACAGAGCTTACAGTCTTTCCCTCACATCCAATTGTATTGTTTAACTGCTTTCACCCTGTACTCATCTTGCTAAATGAAGATCTACATTATAGAACAATTAGACTTAATTTTCATAATTCCTTAATTCTTCTTTGACTTGGTCTGTAGAATTAGTCAAATATTGTGAACTCAGTTTGATGTAGAACAGAATCGACTGTGGCTGAATAAGCCAATTTAAAGTTTGTTTTTATTTTTTTTATATATTAGGTTGGTGCAAAAATAATGATGTAATAATGTCGTTTTTTTTTTTTTTTTTTTTTTTTGATGTTATTACATCATTATTTTTGCACCAACCTAATAAATGAAAGTGACTTTATGTAGTGATATTTGAATAAATCTGTGGTTATTTTTGAGTTAGGCAAAGTCCTCATAGTCTATTCTGTCTGAGTAAACATAAGCAGATGGCTTACCTCAAGTTTACATTTGTGGGATATTTTTGAATCCTTTTTTTTTTTTTTTTTTTGTTGTTGGGTGGGGGTGTCAGATAAAGTGGGTCATACATATTTTCAAATATATAATTAAAAAATTAATTGGACCAAAATCTCAAGGTAGAAACTTTTTTTTTTTTTTTTTTTAAATCAAATGCAAACAACGGATTCTTAAAAGAAGTTTCATATGACTTTTTGCTCATGTTTTTTATTTTCTTTTTTGGTTTTAGTGAGTTTTTTTTTCATGCTCTTTAATTTTGTGCTTTGTCTATGTTTGTTTGCTTTTGTCTTTTTCTCTTCTTTACTGTTTTTTCTTGTTTTCCATTTTTCTTTTCTTTTTCTTTCTTGTCTTTTTCTCTCTCTTGTCTTTTTCTCTCTCTTGTCTTTTTCTCTCTCTTGTCTTTTTCTCTCTCGTGTCTTTTTCTCTCTCTTGTCTTTTTCTCTCTCGTGTCTTTTTCTCTCTCGTGTCTTTTTCTCTCTCTCTCGTGTCTTTTTCTCTCTCGTGTCTTTTTCTCTCTCGTGTCTTTTTCTCTCTCGTGTCTTTTTCTCTCTCTCTCGTGTCTCTCTCTCGTGTCTCTCTCTCGTCTGTCTTTCTCTCGTGTCTCTCTCTCGTGTCTTTTTCTCGTGTCTTTTTCTCGTGTCTTTTTCTCGTGTCTTTTTCTCGTGTCTTTTTCTCGTGTCTTTTTCTCGTGTCTTTTTCTCGTGTCTTTTTCTCTCTCTCTCGTGTCTTTCTCGTCTTTTTCTTCTTTTTCTTTTTTTTTCGCTCTTCTACTCTCTTCTCCTCCTTTTTTCTCTCTTCTACTCTCTTTTCCTTTTTTTTCTCTTCTCTCTTCTACTCTCTTTTCCTTTTTTTTCTCTTCTCTCTTCTACTCTCTTTTCCTTTTTTTTCTCTTCTCTCTTCTACTCTCTTTTCCTTTTTTTTCTCTTCTCTCTTCTCCGCTCTTTTCTTCTGTTTTGTTCCCAGCATTCCCGAGTGGGAATGCAAGTACTTACAACCATCATAATCAACATCATTGATACTATTATAAACAGTCTACATTTGCCTATTTAGTGAATATAATAATAATAAACATGTTCTGGTCTCACCTATAAATTTTCAAGTACAAAGGCCAAAAGATAAATTAATTTTAGTTGAAAAGGCTTGTATGGAATGACACGTTTTGGAAGAACTGATAACAAATGTTTTTTAGTGCACCATGAAGTTTCCAAACGGACCTCCTCAGGTTTAAATTTAGAATTTTCCTTCTCCTAGAATGGTTGCCAATGTGGGTTTTACTTTTCAGTCTACTTTGAACATTGTGAACTGGTGGTACAGAATCATAAACAAGAAACTGTAGCAAATAACAGAAACCACATCACTTGAAGACTACCAACAGCAGCAACAACTAAAATGAATAGCACATGTAACTCTGAGAAAATAATGTCAGTCAAGGTGTTAACATTAGACACCACTTTTAATTGTGGAAAAATTGACTGTTAGTCAGGCAGTAAGGAGCAATGTACTTTGTGTTGTTGAAATACTTGCTAAACAAAAAGCTTATCTTTACTAAGCTTTTATAGATACAGTGGCCATCTGACAGGGTTACCATGTGATCCCTGAAGTTGTATAAAAGGAGAGAAAATTTCTCTCTTTTTAAAATTACCTTCCATGTTACTAAGTTATTAGACTGTTAGACATTGCTGTAGAAAACATCAATCTATTTCACAATTTAAGGTTGGTGGTATTGTTTTTTTTACCTTGACCTGACCAATCTCTGTTCATTTGAGAATCGGGAACATTTTTTCAACAAAATAGAAGGATCAAAAGACCCCCCACCACCACCACCACCAAATCAATGCAGAAAAGAATGATAAAAGCTCCTGGATTTGAGAAACCCATGTTCTAAAAATGTTGTCTTAACAGAAGAATTTTGTAAATTTCATCTAAAAACTGTATTGGCTGATTGGTCAATGAATGCCAAATATTTCCTTATTGGGAAATGGTTATAGTTTTTTATTTTATCTCAAGACTTTGAGTGAACATTGTAGACAATGCTACAGGATCAGAAACGAAGACTTGTACCGAATAATAGAAACCACATCACTCAAGGACTTTAAACAGCAGTAACAACTAAAATGAATAAAACATGTAACTGAAACAGAAAAGAATGGCATAATGAAAACACTGACATTCCACGCCATTTCAAGTAGAATGTACAGAAGGAAACCCTCATCTATACTCAAAAAATAAAAATTTACTGGACCTGTTTACTTGAAAAAAATTGTTTTAGGAGAAAGATTGTAAAAATTCCACTGAACACAATACCGACTGCTCGGTCAATGAATGCCAAATATATCTTAGTAGGGAAATGGCTAAGATGGCCATTACTATTCTTACCTTCAGCATGTCCTTTGAGTATCAAATTCTCCAAGCCATCTTTCCTCATTATCTTCCTTATTATTATCCCAGAAATTTCAACCATCTCTTTTTTGATCCTAAGCAAAAATAACCTTTTTGTCCTTGTTTTCCTTAAAACTTCCTCACATATTCTCTCCATGGTATTCCTAACATCCTTCTGTAGAATGACATCTCTGTGGTTTCAAGTCTCTGTGATAGGATTGTTCAGCATTCACTGTCATATAGGGGTACTGATATTAGATAACAGTAGAGCACTTATTTTCTCCACCCAAGTAATTTAAAATAAATGAGCACCCCTCTCTACTAAGTGGATCCCTTTAATCCCCAAGCAATTTAAAATAAGCACCCTCCTTTTCCCCCCAAAAATTTAAAATAACTCCCTCCTTGAATAAGCGTCCCTAACAAACCTATTGTACTGAAAAATTCAACCAAGAGAAATCTATATAAATAAATGTGAATATCAGTGTGTCACACTTTTTCAACTTTACTCATAGAGGCCGAAGCCCAACATATACTATTTTGGAACTGGGCTGAAACTGTGAGCAAATTAAAAACATTCCGGTCCGGATCTGAAATTCTGGTTTTCCCAAATTTTCATTACTGTCATTGTTTTCAGTGATGATTTTTTTTTTTTTTTTTTTTTTTTGCGACAAATTTTTTTTGTATGATAAATTTTTTTATAGCTTAGAAAGAAATTGGGGAATAATTGAAATTGTGAAATCCAGCGATAGTCATCGATGAAAGAATTGGTTGTATGGAAAGTAAGGACCTACGTACATCAAATTGTCTTTAGATTAAGTTGTGGCAGAAAAATTATCATTGATCTTAAGCTTAAAAGGTAAGCTTAAATATTAATGAAATACTCAAGTGCTGTGATCAATTTTTACTTCTGTAATTTATTGTTGCCTATCACATATGGTAGCAGTATGTCTCTCGTAAAGAAATCTTTGCCAACAGAGGACCAGATTGCAATAAAAGGAACCAAGACTGCAGCGAGGAAAAGAAAGTCCCGTGCAAATGAAAACCCAGATGAAACGGCAGCCAGGAGAGCTTCCAATGCTGAGAATATGCAAAGACTTAGAGACTCTCAAACTCTTGAACAAGCTGAAAGCCCAATCAAGAGCCCTCTGCAGGAGCTAATTTAAATGCCACCTAATAGGACAGTTTTCAAGATAATTATATATATATTAAAATGAAGTAGTCGTGTAAAGAATAAATTAGTAAGGTTAATGTAATAAATGGCAAAGTCACTTCACTAACAAATTTAAAAGTATTACCCCCCGTCCCAACAACTCATTGAAAGATGCGATCCTTGTTTTTAGATGTTCTTTGTTCCATAAATCTGCTAGTACTTTCGATAGGTCAACCTATCATCATCAGGCATGGATATTATTTTTCTTTTTAGGTAAAATTCCGGTAACATCCAAGACAAAAATAAATGTTCGTCCTGGGTATGACGTTAAACTGCATCCAACAGCAAGGCCTCTGATCAGGAGGTTTTGAGGAGCGTGGAACCACCTCTTAGTAGCTGGTGTTCCCAGGTCCACCTTGATCCGGGGTGGTAGCACCTGTTAGGGTCCCAGCTATGAGCAAATAGTGAACTCCTAGTTTTTCCAAGTCTTACACACGTCCTGGGTATGGCGGTAAACTACATCCGCGTCCTGGATATGGCGATAAACTACATCCAACAGCAAGGTTTCAGATAATGTTTTCAGAAAAATAATGTTGCCAGCTCTGTTTTTGAAACAATAATGTTGCCAGCTATACGTTTTTTTGTAAAAAAGTAATGTTGCCAGCTATACGTTTTTTTTATTCCATACAAAATAGGCATTTAAAATTCATATAAACTGGATTTGGCATTAAATAACCCACAGTGGTTGATATGCCATAAAACCCAAACAAACAAAAAAATAAATGTAATCCAATGTGCCATGTGTCCTTGAGGACATCTATGTATGAATTTCTGGGTATTATAAACCTAATGTCTTCAGCAACCATGTTTTACCTGTGCTTATATTGCAATTTTTGCTGTTAGCAAATCATGTTTTTACCAGAGTTCATATTGCAATTTTTGTTATCACTTTTCTCTGGCACTCCTTATTACTAGTTCCCATATTGTATTCATTTCTATGGGAGCTCAGGAGATTTTTGTGGCCTAGTATATGTGCTGATTCCTTAAGTTTACGAATTTTCCAATGGTGTTCTTTGTCTATGATCTCAACCCGATTCCTCAGAGGGTGGTGATAAAAAAAAAAATGGTAAAATAATGTACATAATACCTCATCTCAGAAATATAGACAGATGCTATCCTTGTTTTTAGATGTTCCGTAAGTTCCATAAATATGCTAGTACTTTCGACAGGTCATCCTCTCATCATCAGGTATGGATATTGTCTTTTTAGGCAAAATTCAGGTAACATCCGGGACAAAAATGTTAGTGAAGAGAATTCACCATTTATTACATTAACCTTGGCAATTTATTCTTTGTATGACTACTTCATTGTAATATATATATATATATATATATATATATATATATGCATGTGTCTGCTTCATTGTAATTGAAAGCAGTATTGGCTGCTCAGTCAATGAATGCTAAATGTTTCCTTAAGAAATGGCTAATATTACTGTTGCTCTTTATATACTTTTTCTACTCAGAATGAGAAATTGGAGCTGACATCAAATTTCAGTTGAATTCATTACGCTCACTTAAGTGCAAATAATCTTTCTTCAGAAAGGCATGAATCCATCTTTTCTTTCTCCTAACTGTTGGTTAAATACAACTTGTTTCTGGAAAAATTATTCTCCAAAAATTGTTCATGCAAAAAAAAAAAAAATTATTCTTACAATTCAAAATGTTTTTACCTCATATAACCCACAAAGGGTTGATAACCCATAAAGAAAATAATTTGATCAATCTGCTTTTTACAAGTTCATTAGCACAAAAGGAATTAAACAGAATTGACCATGATTTGAACTGTGTTTGCCAATTTTACTTTCAATGCTGATGACTGTTAGATTATCAGCACCTTCATAGAGATAGTGAGAATGTCTGTGTAGGTATATACATCAGACATTATTTTTGATCTGCAAAGTCCCATATATTTTCTTGTTTCTTCTCTAGTTTCAAGTGTGGGTGTGAAAATCTGTAGGGAGCCACTTATGAAGAGAAGAATGTCAGCCAGAATTGGGGTGTGGTGTGCCAAGAAAACTCTTCCTTCTTACTGTTAACCACCCCTCCTCCTTCACCCAAAACCATGTCGTATTTCACATCTTCTCTACCTGCCATGAGATGCGTGCAACATTCTGTGCTTTGAACCAGGAAAGAAGGCAGAAGTGAGTAGGGTAGAGAGTATCAGAAAGCAAGTATAAGGAGTAGGTGGTGGTGGTGGATTGGGAGGTGATTGGGGGGTGGGTAAACAACAAGACACTGGGTTTGTGCATTTTTTTTTTTTTTTTTTTTTATTGCTGAATATTCATCTGCATTTGGTTCATGTATAAAATGAAATTTTAATTATGAAAACATCAAAATTAGAAGTGCGCACGCAAGCACACACACATATATATATATATATATATATATATATATATATATATGTGTGTGTGTATCAGAAAGCAAGTATAAGGAGTAGGTGGTGGTGGTGGATTGGGAGGTGATTGGGGGGTGGGTAAACACCAATCATATACTTGGGGGTATATATATATATATATATATATATATATATATATATATATATATATATATATATATACCCCCAAGTATATGATTGGTGTATACGGAATAAATTCCAATAACCAACAATTACTATTCTTAAAAGAGTGCTCAATACAGAGTAGAGCAGATATAATTATTTATTTAAAAATTATAACATAATCAAGATCACTTGGTAAGACACCGGAGATGTTGAAACAAAATGGCTATTTTTGTAGTGATTTTATAACATATTTATGTTATAATTTTTAAATAAATAATATATGTATGTATGTATGTATATAGTACAAGTAATAGATCTGTTGGTATATATTCCAGGTGTATCCTAGTAATAACAAAAATATTAGGACTGATCTACAGAGAGCTCAATGTTTTTATTATAACAGAACATATATATTTTCTATGCCAAAAACCAAATTTACCTCAACATGAGTATAGTCCCTTTCAAACTGTTCTGAACCCAGCCGTCTTCAGCTCTTAAGTGTTTGTCTGGAAGAAGGGATTTGAATTTATTTTCAATATCAGTTCTCCTCTGCATGATGCCTTTTTTTATGATAAGGGGCTTGTGTTGGTGACTGGTGGTGGGGCATGAGGTACCTCATTACTCTGGGGTTGGGGTTTATTTCTGGCTAAAGCCTTTTGTTGTCTGTAACTAAATTTTGGTTCTCACTATGGGGTGTTCCATATGCTAGTAACAAGTGTGTTTTCCTGGAATTTACAGTAAATAGTATTTAGACCATAAGGGTTTAATGTTATTAATAATTAATATTAAAACACAAACATATATAATTAATAAAAATAAAAGGTTTATCACTTAGCTGATTGATATTACCTTCAGCATACCAACTCCAGAGTTTGGTAGACAGACCCTCCAGGAGTCACTCCATCCACTTGACGATAAACTACATCTGGCAGCAAGGCCTCTGATTGGGAGGTTTTGACAAGCATGGACCCATCTCTTAATTGCTGTTGTTCCCAGGTCCATTCTAACCTGGGGTGATAGCACCTGTTAGGGTCCTAGGTACGGGCAAATAGTTAACCCTTGAAACTGGGGTCAAAATACTATGAAAATATAAAAACTAGATTTTTATAGTAAAAATACCAGCAATACATTTTTGGGAAAAAAATTTTTTACCATTAATAAATTTAACTATTGACAAAATCCCTCTTTACAAAATTACATCAATGAAACCTGATTTACAAACTGATTTCTTACAAAGAATACATATTCCGTTCATACAAAGCTATTCTTAAAATCTTGTCGGCATTAAATAAACCAGACTGTTCCCTCGTCCTGAGTATGACAGTAAACTACATCCGCGTCCTGGGTATGGCGATAAACTACATCCAACAGCAAGGCCTCAGATAATGTTTTTTGTTAAAAATAATGTTGCCAGTTGTACGTTTTTGAAACAATGTTGCCAGCTATACGTTTTTGTCCAAATTCATATATTTGGCATATATATATATATATATATATATATATAAACTGGATTTGGCATTAAATAACCCACAGTGGTTGATATGCCATAAAACCCAAACAAACAAACCAGACTGTTCCCTCGTCAAGAGGTATAAAAATTGACTGCTTATGCTTCTCGGTTTTTCTTTTTTATATGCAAATTTCATTGGCGTAAGTTCTTTTTTTCCATAGTGTGTATGTACGTACATATAGAATGTTGTAGTTACCTGTACTACTTAACATTTCTTTCACTTTACACTCACTTAGTTTTTTTTTTTTTTTTTTTTTTTTTAACCTTGTAGACCCTGGAAACAAAGAAACTATACACACAAAACATCTTTTACAAATAGTAAATACGCAAACAGCACAATGCTTTCTAAGTATATTTGGGAAATTAAAAACAAAATGCAAATCACACCAAAAATATCATGGAAAATAAGGAAAAAATGTTCACTTTTATATTTGCATAGGCTCTGTCCCTGATATTGAGTACTTTATTCCATAAATATATTAGGTTGGTGCAAAAATAATGACGTAATAATATCGTTTTTGACGTTAAAAAATACGTCAAAAAACGACATTATTACGTCATTATTTTTGCACCAACCTAAAAGCACACCTTAAAACTATATTTCTTCATATCTTTATATATATATATATATATATATATATATATATATATACACACACATTCCCTTTTTTCTTTACTTTCTTCTTTCTTTAAATGTTTAAATTTTTAAGCTACTAGTTTATTTCTTCACATCTTGGTATTGACAAATCTTGGGAGTAAGTTCTTGTAGAGTGAAATAGCTATTCAAATGGGGTCATTTCTATTCTATGTATTAGGTTGGTGCAAAAATAATGACGTAATAATGTCGTTTTTTGACGTTAAAAAATACATTAAAAAACGACATTATTATGTCATTATTTTTGCACCAACCTAATAATTTATTTACATATATATTGTTTATACATTTTCTCCATGCTCTACCCCATTTCTGAAGTATTATTTTTCAGCATCCTATGAAATAACATGCATCGGTAACCAGGCACTTCAACTTTAATCATAAGTTATGGCCTTGAGGCTACTTTTTAACTATAGAAACACCTGCAAGAAGAAAAATACATACTCCCGCATAAGTAAAAACATGTCTTAACAAATCGAGAAACATTTAGGTCTCTCATCTCTTTAAAATTTCTGTATAAACATTTTCAGTAAGTTTTCTGAATTTCTTTTCATGAAAGAAACATTTGAATAATTTATATTAATAATAAAAGATCAGCAATCTTACTATTTTCTCACTTGTTAAAATAATAGTTGGTCAGAAGTTATGCAAATCACATAAACCTAAATAATTCAAATTTGTTTTGAAAAATTTTAGTCAAATTTTAAATGATTAATTTAGATGTCAAATCAAAGGTTGAGTTAAATTTTTATGTAGTTTCAGCATGTCTTATTAGTTATTTGATTTATCATAAACACTGCAGCCTAAAGTTATGCAGATTAAACTAGTATTAGTCCACTTGCCATGTCAAATTAAACAAGTATTAGCCCTCTTATCATGGCAGATAAAACTCATATTATCCCTCTTCTTGTGGCAGATAAAACTAGCGTTATCCCTCTCGTTGTGGCAGATAAAACTAGCGTTATCCCTCTCGTCGTGGCAGATAAAGCGAGCGTTATCCCTCTCGTCGTGGCAGATAAGGCTAGCGTTATCCCTCTCGTCGTGGCAGATAAAATTGGTATTAGCTCTCTGGTTGTTGCATATTAAACTAGTGTTGGTCTTGTCGTGGATAATTAAACTAGTGTTGGTCTTGTCGTGGATAATTAAACTAGTGTTGGTCTTGTCGTGGATGATTAAACTAGTGTTGGTCTTGTCGTGGATGATTAAACTAGTGTTGGTCTTGTCGTGGATGATTAAACTAGTGTTGGTCTTGCCGTGGATGATTAAACTAGTATTAGCCCGCTTGTCGTGGATGATTAAACTAGTATTAACTCCAGTTTTGTTTTGACATCTAAATATGATCATTTAAAATTTGACAAAATTGTGCAAACCATATTTCTCTTATTGACGTTAATGTGATTTTTGTAACTTCTGACTAGTTTAAAGAAAATCCAATTAAACAGATTACTTTGACTTAGATAATTCAATAAATTTTCTTAGTGGCATTGTACTAATTTTGTAGTAATTTGAAATAACAGATGACAGTAATGCTTATGAATGCTGCAATTTTTCTAAGACTGAATTTTGACAAGGCAGATATAAATTCTTTGTATTCAAACATGAGATATATATATATATATATATATATATATATATATATATATATATATATATATATATATATATATAAAAAGCATTAAAAGCAACAAACATTTTTTATAAATTTGCAATAAAGATAAATAAAGCAAGAAATATTTATTTAAATATGCTTTTAAAAAATATCTACACAAATATTGTCACTGTTGTCCATGCCATTTCGTAGTTTAATATATATATATATATCTCAAACTCATGGCCTGATGATTGCATCTAGCATGAAACAGACTGTCACCTCTAAGTGTTGACTTCTATGTTTACACACACTATCTCTGATATTAAGCACTTTATCCCATAAATATAGCACATCTTAAGACTATATTTCTTCATTTTTATATATATATATATATATATATATATATACATACACATACATATACACGTGCGCCCACACACACACGTATATATGTAACATAATATATATATATATATATATATAAAAGGTTAGCAGGCATTTACAACATGGTGCAGGTTGTTTTGTTCTAATGTAAGGTAGGGGACAAAACAAAATTTAATCTTAAGCAAATTTATAAAAAAAATGCTAGAGCATCAGAAATACATATTACATATGTATTTACAAAGAGGTATATATAAGTGTGTGTATGTTTATAGATATTCAGAATAATACATATCAATTTACTCAGTGTATCTTAGATGTGAAGTGCAGCATAAAGTATGAGTTGAAGATCACTCACTACTCATTTGTAATTGGTTCATCAAGAAAAGCTTGTTAACAACTATACCAAGTCAAACTCACCAAATAATACAAATCTATTGACTATCATTCTGAAATGAAATACTAAATCATAAAACGCGGTATGAACCACTCTTCATAATTTAATATTTCATCATAATCATGCCAAAAGCCATCGAAAATTGAATATAAAAGGCAACAAAATATAATATCCTTTTGGATGGTTTTGATTGATTGATTTGCTTTTTTATGGCTTATCAACCTTTTCCAGGTTATTCCAAGCTAGAAAACATTTTTAGATTGGAAAACTTTTTGGAGGAGAGATAATAATTTAGTGATAAGTCTTAGTAATTAACCCATATCTAGGAGAGAGAAGAGACATATTCATACCTTTTCCAAGGGTATTTGTGCATAAGGGAATATAATGAACCCAACAAGAATTGGAACTTGGCTCTCCAATTAACAATTTGCAACCATTATTCATTGCACCATCCGCACACCCAAGCTTACTGCACCTGATATTCCCAAGTGGTAACTCATCTAGGTACTGACCGGGCTTTACGTTGCTCAACTTCAGCGACCATGCTAGTCTTTCAGTGTTTGACATGGTTGTGTAGTGGATACAGGGGTTGATTATGCATGTGTTACTGTCATCTAGTGGTTGTGAGTTCAATCCCTGGATTAGGTAGAGAAGCACCTGTTCAGTAATAGTGAACAATAACTGATATCACAGGTAGAAAATACGAAAACAGATTATCTCATATCCAATCTATGGACACTTGACGATGATCAGATAGTACGTGGTTGAAATGTTGTATCTATAATATCAGCTTATTCTATGTTCAATTTCTTTTTCTCCTATACTTAATTTGTTATAGCTGATCCATACACTGAGGTACAAAGCCAAATGACATAAGTTTATGAAAGTTTGGAGTCAAAAAAGCCAACTTTATGAAAGATAATTGGAAAAAATATGTTACTTTTTTTTTCTTTTATGGTATGAGTAATCATGTTTAGATATAGGATTGTAGGGATACAGAAGGCACTTATCTCTCTTTGGTGGAGATAACTCGGGTGGATCAAATGTATGCTGACTCATTCATACATTGACCAAAGTGGCAGTCATTTTTCAGTTTGTGGAAAGCAACCAAATGGTAAGATTGCTTTCTTTTAGCCAGCAGCTTCCAAGCACATGGTGCCATTTCACTTTGGGATATAGATGAATCCAGTCCATTTAAATCTGGAGTCCTAAAAATGGCTTCTCCAAGTCAGGAGTATCTACAAATTATATATAAGAGCTTTCATTTTGTTCCTCCTCATACTTTGCTTTGCAGATATTTGTGATATATTGTTATCCATGGTGGACACTGTGTGTGTATATATATATATATATATATATATATATATATGTGTGTGTTGTGTATGTTGTAGTATATAAAGATCTCTCTGAGAACAAAGCATGTTTGTCATTTTTTTTTTCTTTCAGCCATTCTGTTCCATCTTGTCTGTGAAAAATTGGTGTTATATCATGGATATCACAATGCCCAAAACAGGAGAAATGTAAACGGGAGAATAAATCTTTCTATTATAGCTCACTTCTATTACAAGGTGAAAGAAATGCTGCTTTTATCTGGATTGAAGCAATTTACTAGTAGTCATGCAAGATTGTAGTAAAACCAGATTTAGGTTTTATTTTCAAAAAAGAACGAGTGCAACATATTTAAAGAGAAGCTGAGTTCATTATATGAACGAGAGAGTAGAGGTAAGTTTACATTTTTTTTTTTTTTTTTTTTTTTTTCTGTTGAATTGTTGATGTTCCTTATACTAGAAAGCAGTCAGGAGGCTTGTGCACATGCATAGGTTGGTGCAAAGGGGCTTGGTGATTAAGACTATAAAATCTTTCATCACAGGAACTGAGGTTTTATCTACTGGTGCAATACGTATCACTTAGTTCTGCACTGTACTTAGTAACATGAGATACTAATAAAACCAAATTTAGGTTTTATTCTCCAAAACACATGCATACAACAGTACAGCATATTTAAAAAGAACCTGAGTCCATTATGCAATTACAAAGAGAGATAGGCAAGTTCATTACAATCTCCTTGCTAGTGTCTTTGAAAGAATTATATCTGATAACAAAAAAATCTTTCATTTTACAAGATTCTGTGAAATAAATGTAATTCTTCTATGTGCTGTGTTTCTCCAGGACATTGACGATCATGACTCTCCACAATTTCCTGTCCTTTGTACTTCTTAATAAATTTTGTTATTTGTTATCTTTCCTAGACCTTGTTCTGTCATCCATCTACTTATGCTTGCTTGGTAGCATTGTTTCCCTCTGTCCTGTGAGTATCAAATTTTCCAAGCCCTCTTTCCTCATTGTGTGCTCTATTTTACTATTACATCTGTCTCCTCTCTGACTATTATTTCATACTGTGTCTAAAATAAAGAAAAGACATGAATGTGATGGGTGTAAGTGTAAAATTTTACTGAAATTTCAACTCTCTCTTCCTGATAAGTAGGAGTGTCCTTTTTTGTTTCCATTTTTCTAAAAGATTGTTGTTGCTGACATGTTTAGTTTATGGTATTCTCATCATCCTTCTGTAGAACCATATTCTGTTGCTTCAAGACTCTATCACCTATGAGGAGATTGTCCAGCATTCACTGCCATAAAGGACAACTGATATTCACTACCCTTTTTATTACTTTTTTTTTTTTTTTTTTTTTTTTTTTTCACAAAATTTTCCAGTTCCTTAATACTTTGCTTAGCTTTTGGTAGACATTTTTACTATGCCAAGTTGTCTTGGGATAATTGTTAAAAGTACTTTTTTCAAGAAGAAAATTTTTACTTTAATCTTTACTTTTTTTTTTTTTTTTTTTTTTTTTTTCTTTTTTTAAATATTTTAATTTTTTAAAAATTTTAGGATTAACATAGGGCAGAACATGCAAGAGTGAAATCCAGAATTGCATTGGGATAGCCAAAGATGCCTTCCAAAAGCTAAGTAGAGTATGAAGAAACAGAAAAATTATATTAGAAACAAAGAAAGAACACTGAACAGTTACATGATATCTATCCTCCTATATGGCAGTGAATTCTGGGCAATCTCCTCAAACAAGACTTGTGGTTCTACAGAAAGATGCTTAGGATACCATGGACTGAACATTTTTCAATGACAGTTTTAGAGTAAATTGAAACAAAAAGGAAAATTATAGACAGTTGGAACTTCTTAGCACATAATGAGGAAAGAGGGTTTGGAAAATCTGATACTCACAGGACAGATTGAAGGCAAGAGGGACAGAGGAAAACAATGCATAACCTACTTAGTGAGCTTGAGTAAATGGATGGTAGACAAGGTTCAAGAGAAATGAAAAGACAAAATATATTAAGAGCTACAAAGGATAGGAAATTGTGGAGAGCCATGATTACCTGCTTCCTGAGAGGAACATAAAGAAAAAGTATTAGCAGAAGTAATTCCACAAATAATAACAGGGTCTTAAAAATATCTTTATTAAAAGGGATAGGAATCAAATTCTTTAGAATTGTCATGCAGAATATGAAGAGAACCTTTTCTTTTTAAACTAACCTCATATCCAAAAACTAAGAGTATTAAGAAACAGAAAAAAATTGTTAGAAACTAAGAAAAGAGTATTAAACTGTTACGTGATATTTGTCCTTGTATACGGCAGTAAATTCAGGACAATGTTCTGAAAGATGAAGAAGAGACTTGAAGCAACAGAAACAGGGTTCTACAGAAGAATGCTGAGGATATCATAGACTGAACATGTGAACAATGAGGAAGTTTTAGAAAAAAAAGGAAACCTATACTTAACATCAGGAAAAAGCTGTTGAAATTTCTATGATGCCTAATGAGGAAAGAGGGTTTGGAAAATCTGATGCTCTCAGGACAGATTGAAGGCAAAAAGGACAGAAAATCAACACAAAACCTACAAAGTGAGCTTGAGTAAATGGATGGTAGGACAAGGTTTAGGAGAGATAACAAAATGACAAAATTTATTGAGATCTATATGTGCAGAGCTATGATCATCCAAGTCCATAAGGAACACGGCACATAAAGAAGTAGGAGGTTTATAATATATATATATATATATATATATATATATATGAACATTGAAGTCAACACTCATAAGCAACAGGCTGTTTCATGCTAGAATAAATCATCAGGCTATGATATAGAGCATTTTATCCCATAAATATAACACTTTAAAACTGTTTTTGCACACACACACATACACATATATATATATATATATATATATATATATATCGTGTATATTTAGGCAGCAATTTTTCAATAATGCATGTTTCATTAAATAATATAGACAAGTTTCGTCTATTTTAAGTTCCTTTCATATTGTCTGATAAGCGTAATCACATTATCATTGAAAGACAAAAGGAAAACACCATATTGATACATGTTTAAATCCAATCTAAGCTTTCGGCTTACGTAAGCCATTATCAAAGATGACAATTTCAATAAATCAAACAACAATGGACGAAACAACAATGATATATATGAGTTTGTTGTTACTTTAAAATTTTTCATGCAGCAAGGGCAGACTATCATTGTTTCATTCCAGTTGAATCCATTTCATTCACTTACATGCTAATACCCTTGGGAAAGGTGTGAAAGGAGGTTGCACCATATATGTAGTCAACAAGTACAGCTGTATTTAAAATAAACATTGTACATTACATGAATATATATGGTATGTTTCCAGCTATGATAGTATGTAGTATATAATATATACGGTATGTTTCCAGCTATGATAGTATGTATTAGGTTGGTGCAAAAATAATGATGTAATAATGTCGTTTTTTGACGTATTTTTTTATGTCAAAAAATGACATTACGTCATTATTTTTGCACCAACCTTGTAGTACATAATACATGCGGTATGTTTCCAGCTATGATAGCATGTATGTAGTAATTTTTGGAGGATCAGTTTATTACTTCATAACAATAAATAAGCGACTCCCCACCATTTTATGTCTAATATAAACTAATTGTTTCCAATTATTATGTAGTAATTCTTGGGGGATCCGTTTATTAATTCATAATAATAGAAAACCGGTCACCCACTTTATGTCCAATAAAAAATTTAATTACTGCTTATCGTGCAATTTTTGAAGACCTGATTTTGAAGCTAATTTTAAGGGGGTTGTATCATACGTAAGATATAAAATTAGTGTCTGTACTGTTGGTCCTGGCTACACCATTGACCAAACTATATATCCATTTACTGTAGTCAAAAAGTACAGCTGTATTTAAAATAAATATGATTTTGATAAAACTGTTGCTTTACGTAACAGTATCCAATAATAATGCATGTAATATTCCCATATCAATTTAATACCGTATTAGAAAATACAAATATAGCGTATATGCCTCTTTTCCTTTGTTTATGTTTAGCTGTTTCTTGCTCGGTTGTGTATCGCTGTACGCGTTTACGGAATAGGTATATAGTGTTACTAACGATAGTTTTATCATTCTCTTTTACTTTTTTAACATATTTGACTAGAATGTGGGATAAAGAGATAGAGGAAAAGAGGTTAGCCTATTGTAACTTGGTCTCTCAAAGAACTCTCATGAGATACATAAAATTACTTTTTAGAAGGGAAAATTTGGGGGTTGCACGATACTCAAGATCGCGTGTTACACAAGTATATACAGTATATGTGAAATTAATATAGTGTTGAAACAATGATTCCTGTACCTGGATGGGTGACTGCTTGTGAATACCAGGTGCTGTGAGCTTGAATGAGCATGTGGGGTAATAGATAATGGCTAGGAAATGTTAATCGGAGAGCTGGGTCCCAATTTCAGTTGGTTTCATGACATTCACTTGCAAGTTCTTCCCCCCCAACTATGGGTTAATTAAAGACTTGTAACACTAAATCATTATTATCTCAAATAAAAAAAAAAAATTCTCACACTCCAAAAATGTTATCTGGCTTTAAATGACCTGCAAAGGGTTCAGGCATACAAAATGAATCGCTCAAAACGAGATATCCCATGTTAAATAAGTATAATTTCTCATGTTGGAGATCAAACAAAATTATCTAGTTTTTGTTTGTGAAATTTGATGAGGGTGGATCAGTAAGTCTGTAGCCTGATGCTTCATTATTAACTGTAGTTTCATGTGAAGTTTTCATTGCATAATAATAGATTTATATGTGATGAATGGAGAAGTGATAGTTTAAATGCAGTGATGAGGGAGATGAATGTGGAAAAATAAATATTTCATTATTGTTTAATCATTTCACCCAAATCAACGCAATAAAGTCACTAAGGCACAAGGGATAAGCTGTAGAAAAGGAATGGATGTGTTGCAGGCCAGTGTACACATTGTCAGATAAACACATGTCTCCTGAAATGCAGACTTGGAGTATCACTCCACCTAAAAGAAATATGAAGAAATAACAAAGGCTGAGATATATATATATATATATACATACACACACACGATAATGTATTAACAACAAAAGGTTACAAGTGACAAGGACAATAATGTGTGTGTACAAATGAATGTGGAAAGTTTGTGGTCCAAAGTATGTGTAGTGTGTGTATGTATTGTTCGTGGCATTTCCCATTTCTTTTTCTTTCTTTCTTTCTTTTTTTTTTTTTTTTTTTTTTTTAAGTGTTTAAGTGTTTCCAAGCAAGGCGGGAAGCCACTAGGACGCAAGGGGTTACAGAAAGTTTAAAGCAAGATCAGATAGGAGTGAAAGAAGAAAGGATGAGGAGAAGAGTAATTGATAGATTAAGGCAACTGGAGATGTCGATTGACATTACTTTTGAATAGCTGGAGATTATAGCTCTCAGGGAAACTAGAATAGGGAAGGGAGTTCCACAGGCAAGAGGTGCGAGACATGAAGTTATTGGAGTAGAAGAGATGGCTACATTTAGGAGTTTTGACAGTGAAGGGGTGAGAGCGGGATGCCAGCCTCGTCGGCGCTTGAACTCACGAGGTCTGGGAAACAGCGAATGCAGCTTCTCTGAGCAATTGCCATGAAAGTATTTGTAAAACAGACAGAGAGAGGCAACGGTGTTCCTGTGAGAAAGTGTCTGTAGACGAGATGCCAGATCAGGGCCAATTATATTGCATATCCGCCTCTGGAGCCTATCAAGAAGTCCGAGGCAAACAAAAGGGGCTCCAGACCATATATGGCAGCAATACTCCATGCAAGAGAGATTTACATTGCTGTTGTATAGGCTGAAAAGTAAGAGAGAGTGCGAGAAAAGATATTGTCGAGTATATATAATGTTGGAAAATAGTGTCAAACAGATGTGTCGTTCCTGGTCTGTTGATGCGGTTGCTTCTCTGTTGCTATATCACTATCTGCTTAAATACTGATTCTTCTCTGTTTATATTAATAGAGATAGGCTCAACTTTTAGATTCTCGATCTTCTGTTTGATTGGTCAATGTTGAATTCTTAATTCTGATTTGCTAATTTTGTTATTTTACTGAAACTATGTCTGTGTGTTGTTTACGTTATGGTGTCTAAATGTCTAAGTTAACTTGTTGCGGGTCAGTGTATGCATTGAGAGATTAACATGTGTGTCTCCTGAAATGCCCACAACAAACATGACAGACTCAGAGTATGAGTCCACCTAAAGATTTAATGTAAAGAAATGACTAGAACCAATATATACGTACAAACAAATAATAATATATTAACAACAAAGGGTTACAAGTAACAATGTGTATAACAAATGAATGTGGAAACTTTTTCATCCAAAGTATGTGAAGTGAATGAATATGCATATGTATGTAATGTTGATGCATGTCCCAAAAGAGGGATCACTTTCTTCAGTTAGAAATTCACATGTTGACGTTTATATGCAAAAATGAGAAAAAGAGGGTGAGAAAATATATTGCTAAATATTTATAGTACTGGAAAACATCACCTAGTAGCAGTTTTGAAAATTAGGAGGCAGAGGTAACCCAATAAATGAAACGAAACAAATACAGTGCACCCCCGCCTCTTTGCGGATTTTTCTTTAGAACATATGTACTTGTTATTCGCATGTTTTTCTGAAGAACACCTGTATAAATTATTCACTGAGAACTCCCTCAATTCGCGTATATTTTTCGATAGGACATATTTAAAATATTCTTGTATTATTTTTTTCTTATTTAAGTGGTTGTTCTGGGTATGACGATAAACTGCATCCAGCAGCAAGGCCTCTGATCAGGAGGTTTTGAGGAATATGGAACCGCCTCTTAGTTGCTGTTGTTCCCAGGTCCACTCTGACCCGGGGTGGTAGCACCCGTTAGGGTCCTAGCTATGGGTAAATAGTTTCCCCCTTCCCTTGATCTGGAATCAGAATACTAGGAAAGTGTAAGAATGTTGTTTTTTTTTTTTTTTTTTTTTTTTATATTATAATAATAATAATAATAATACCATCAACACAAACTGCAGTATATACAGTGCACATTCACAAAACCCAATTTCAAAAAACTCAAACTTCCCCTAAATGAGGCCACTTGTTTGCCATGGGTGGTGACCTGTGATGCCTGGGGATGGAGTCCTGGTGACTGAGTGACTCCTGATCTGGTGTAAAATCACTCTGAGTTTCCACAGCACATCACTTCAGTCTGTACCTAGGATAGACGGGCAGATGGAATAGCCCAATCCATTCCAATCGGCTAGTCACATTGTGGCAAGGGCTAGTTGGGATGATAGATAATGGGTCCAACAGGGCCACAAAACCTTACATCATACTATACTTGGCTAGATATGGTGGGGGAGTGCAGGTGCTCGTATCCGCTCTCATGACAACTATACTGTCTGTGTAGCCCTGGCAGATTAGGGCGAATGGGATTAGTCCCCCCTGATAGCGTCCCTTAAGAAGGAACTCCAAGGTGGGTGGGGAGCACAGACAGTGAAAACAAAAATTAAAATTATATGGCTACTTCTTTATAAGCAAACCAAGAGACAATATGAGACTTCTGAAAGTGAAAATGAAATAGAAAAAAATCAATTTCCAACATTCATTGTTATAGAATCAGTAGAGGGTGATATATCAAAAGTGTCTCCTTTCGTGTTGCAAAGGGTTATTTCAGAAATGATCTGTAAAAAAAAATGAAGAAAAATAATACTCTACTAATTCAAGTGATATCCAAAAAAGATGCAGAGAAATTGCTAAAAATCAAGCAAATTGAGAACAATACTCCCAATCAATTCCTTAATTCATCAAAAGGAGTAATAAAATGCCCAGAACTGTTACTTTGTTCATCTGTCTGTTGAAGATGTGGGGAACCGGAAACTGAGCATGATGAATCACCTTTATGTCTAAATTGTAAAGAAAAACATTCAGCAGACTCCAAAGAGTGTAACATTTGGAAAAAGGAAAAGTTAATAATTAGAAGAAAATACACACAAAATATCTCATTCCAAGAAGCCAGGAAACAGGTTGAATCTAATTCACTTCAAGCATCATCTGCAAATATCACTAAAATATCAAATCAACAAGAAGTCATTCAAGAAAACAATGCATTAAGAAGCCAAGATCTTATAAATCTTATTAATGAATTAAAAAGTTTAGTAGAACTACTAAAATGTAGTATATCACTCATAAATCAAACGCCTGTAGACAAAAAAAATACTGTCCTGTCAACCTCAAACAAAAAAGTCTCTACATGTACAAAACAATTAAATCTGAAAATTCCAAACCAAAGTACAAAAATCCAAGAAATAAAAACCTCTAAATATTCTCAAGAAAATCAAAAGGTACATAAAAAAAAAAAAAAATAACTCGACTTTTAGTGAAGAATCAAGAGAAATGGACATAGAGGAACAAAACTATAGCCCATCACAAACAAGGGAACGGTCATTATCTATACAAAGATCATTAAAAGAACCTAATGGAAAAACAAACGCTATACCGTCAACTGCAAAAAAAAATGACTCTACATCTACAAAACTATTAAACCCGAAA
>OZ010608.1:24435191-24480191 GCA_963932145.1 Acanthosepion lycidas | reverse complement strand
ATACTATTAGTGGTATATATATATATATATATATATATATATACTATTAGTGGTATATATATATATATATATATATATATATATATACTATTAGTGGTATATATATATATATATATATATATATACTATTAGTGGTATATATATATATATATATATATACTATTAGTGGTATATATATATATATATATATATATATACTATTAGTGGTATATATATATATATATATATATATACTATTAGTGGTATATATATATATATATATATACTATTAGTGGTATATATATATATACTATTAGTGGTATATATATATATATATATATACTATTAGTGGTATATATATATATATACTATTAGTGGTATATATATATATATATATACTATTAGTGGTATATATATATATATATATACTATTAGTGGTATATATATATATATATATACTATTAGTGGTATATATATATATATATATACTATTAGTGGTATATATATATATATATATATATATATATACTATTAGTGGTATATATATATATATATATATATACTATTAGTGGTATATATATATATATATATATACTATTAGTGGTATATATATATATATACTATTAGTGATATATATATATATATACTATTTGTGGTATATATATATATATAATAACTATTTGTGGTATATATATATATATATACTATTTGTGGTATATATATATATATATACTATTTGTGGTATATATATATATATATACTATTTGTGGTATATATATATATATATACTATTTGTGGTATATATATATATATATATACTATTTGTGGTATATATATATATATATATATACTATTTGTGGTATATATATATATATATACTATTTGTGGTATATATATATATATATATATACTATTTGTGGTATATATATATATAATATATACTATTTGTGGTATATATATATATATATATATACTATTTGTGGTATATATATATATATATATATACTATTTGTGGTATATATATATATATATATATACTATTTGTGGTATATATATATATATATATATATACTATTTGTGGTATATATATATATATATATATATACTATTTGTGGTATATATATATATATATATATATATACTATTTGTGGTATATATATATATATATATATATATACTATTTGTGGTATATATATATATATATATATACTATTTGTGGTATATATATATATATATATATACTATTTGTGGTATATATATATATATATATACTATTTGTGGTATATATATATATATATATATACTATTTGTGGTATATATATATATATATATATACTATTTGTGGTATATATATATATATATATATACTATTTGTGGTATATATATATATATATATATACTATTTGTGGTATATATATATATATATATATATATATATATATACTATTTGTGGTGTATATATATATATATATATACTATTTGTGGTATATATATATATATATATATATATATATACTATTTGTGGTATATATATATATATACTATTTGTGTGTATATATATATATATATATATATATATATATATATATACTATTTGTGGTGTATATATATATATATATATATATATATATATACTATTTGTGGTGTATATATATATATACTATTTGTGGTATATATATATATATACTATTTGTGGTATATATATATATATACTATTTGTGGTATATATATATATATAAAAATTCCCAAAAGGACAGAATACAGGTAGAACTCAATGTCCAGGACAGAGTAAGAATATAATATAAAAGGGTCAAACACTAAAATTCCATGGTTATAATTTATTCTATTGGAATCGTAATCACAATGCAAATCATCAAACATACAAATTCAAAAAGAAATTGGAAAACATAACTGTGGGCATAAAAAACAATTTTCGTACATTAAAAATTTTTTTGTTTAGTTGATGCATTTCATCCTCTGAACTTGATTATTTGCTTTGATAAAGTCCCTCAGAAAATGAAATGCATTGGCTAAGTTTGCCTTTGTCTTATATATACAGTGTAACTCGGATATAAGAGATTTTCTCTGGTTCAATATTAGAGCCTGTGTTAATGTATATAAATTAGACCAAACCCGGATATAAGAGACTTCTCCAGTCCCAACAACTCTCTTATATCCGGGTTACACTAATATATATATATATCTATATATATGTGTGTGTGTTAATGGCTGGCCATTCATTGAACTTGTAGCAAGCAATGTTAATGCCATGCATGTTGCCAGGAAACAGTTCAAAGAATGTGAGACTTCAGACCAACTAAGGTGCAAACTTTGTCACCAAGTCAGAATGAGCACAGTTCAGTCATACAAAAATGGCAATGCTATTTTTAATAAAAGAAACCTGCGTGACAGATGGCTTGGTCCAGGAACTGTAATAGGGTGGGAGAATCATCAGGTGGTTGTTAAACATGGAGGGACTTGCGTAAGAGTGCATCCTTCCCATTTAATACCCTACCCTGAAACATATCAAAGTTCATAAAAAAAAAAAATAAATAAATAAAAAATAACCAAACCCCTCAGATAACCTCCAAAAGTGTCTATTTTTGAAGAAGTTGATATGGAGGAAATATTAAAAACTCTAAATGACAATGTTGAACAACTTCAAACTGTGAAAAGGAGCTCATAAACAAAACATCATCCCAATAACAATTGAACTTCCTAAACCAGGATAAACTATTAAACACAAGCTTGCCAATGATGATTCTGAATGGAGAAAATGAATGTCATCCGTAGGGCAGGTAAAGCCACAGGCAAAAACAAATATCTAATGAATGTCGTAATGAAACATGGTGAACTTTTTTGGCTGGACTTTGAACATGGAGTACTAGAATGGCAAGTGAATAAAACTGGGCAAACAACAGAAGACGATGAACATACCTCTTGTGATGAAGAAAATATGATTTCCTTCTCAGATGATGATCTGCAGGGTGAGGCAAGAAGAAAGGAACTCTAGAGCTGGGTAGAAAATAAACTTTACCAGCAGGTACCTGACCAAAGTCAAGCCAAGATTTCCACTAGATAGATTTACAGCAATAAAAGTTCTAATGACAGACAGATCTGCAAAGCTAAACTTGTTGCTAGGGACTTTCAGGGCAAAGATGCAACACAAGGAATGATTCTCCATCATGTTCTAAAGGTTTCTGCATAGCATTATCAATACTGGCATCTAATCAATGAATGTACAAATCAATGGATATAAAGACAGCATTTTTATAGAGCAAGCAGTTGGACCGATTGGTTTACTTGGATCCTTCTAAAGAGGCTGGGGTACATCCAGGTTATATTTGGAAGCTCTCCAAATGTGTATATGGCTTGATGGATGCTTCACGCTACTGGTACCCGACACTCAGGGAGCAATTAATGAAGTTACGAGCTGTAGTTTCAAAATATGATCAGGCCATGTTCACATGGTATTTCGGAAACAAACTACAGGGTATAATTGTTGCTTATGTGGATCATTTTTGCTTTGCAGGGTCAGAGATTTTTCAGAGAAGGGTTGTGGACAGACTTTGTCATGTATTTGCTGTTAAATCTGAGGAGGTTGCTGAGTTTCAGTACATAGGCCTAGAAAAAAAGAATAACAGGGAAAGTGTTAAACTTGGACAGAATGAACATGTCAAGCATTAAAATATATCTCGGTAGCAACAGATAGAAACTTAAGACACAATATTCACAAAAGAAATGACTGAAATCAGATAATAAGCCAACTTAATTGGCTAACTACTCAAACGAGATCTGATGTAAGCTATGAGGTCAGTGCTTTAAGTTCCATACTAAAACAAGAAATGTGGAGTGTTTAAGACAAGATAGTAATTAAGAAAGTAAAAAAAGAAAAAATCTCAGATATTCCATACTTAAGAAATCTTGGAGATTTAAATATTGTTGTCTATAGTGATTTAACTTTTGCCAATTTAACTGACAGCAGATCTTGAGGAGGCTATATACTCTTTTTGGTAGGAAGCAACAATAAATATACGACCATCACTTGGCAATCCAAATGTCTTAGAAGAATTGTTAAAAGTACTCTTCTGAAACATTAGCCATGGTTGACATGTCAGAAGCAATTTTGTTTTTATAGAAATTTTTTATTGGAGCTATTGCAGCTGATCATCCTGACAAGATTCCTGCCTCTATGATACAGTACACTCTTCAATGCAGATTATGGATAAAAGACTCTGCATCAAGATGGCCATTTTGAGAGAAATGGTAGAAGGAAGAGATTGCAGAAATCTCTTAGATACCAACTGATGCCCAAATTGCAGACTCTTTGACAAAGAAAGGAGTACCATCATATAAAATTCTTGGCTTTATAGCAGAGCCCAAGGAGTTCCTCTGTATAATGAATTGCTACATTCATTCATTTTTGTTTTTCAGAAGATATTTTATGCACAACAGAAAGGAAAAAAAGGGGGAAGAACTGTTAATATAAAGAAGTAACTTCCCTTGATTTCTACCCAGAAGTCAACTGGGGGTGGGGACATAATGAATGAAAGGACACTTAACACATGGTGGTAAATAAAAGTGGTTATACTATTTTTATTCACACCCACATTACATTGAAACATGGGTTCCTGTATCATCATTGAAGTGAAGCAACATTAACCTGGTCAGTACCAAAAGGGGTGACTCCTTGGGAATACTCAGTGCTGTTAGCTTTGATGTGCAAGTGGTGTAATGGATAATGGCTTGGAATTGTTAATTGGTGAGCCAGGTTCCAATTCCTGTTGGGTTTGTTATATTCACTTACACACAGAAACCTCTTCTCCTCCAACTATGGGTTAATTGTCAAAAAAAAAAAATATTTAGATTTCAGCATTAAATAACTCAGAGGTTGATATGCTGCTAAACAAAAACTACCAACCTTATTAAAAAAAAATAACTACCTAGTCCCCTCTGATTGGCAGTCATGGTACTTCAACATCACACAAGCAATTCTCATGATATTCAAAATGGCTGTATTCTTTCTGGCTAAACCTTTTATACATAATCTTTTTCTTATACTTTTCCATCCTGAGTATGGTGATAAACTACATCTAACAGCAAGGCCTCTGATCAAGTTGTTTTGAGGAGCATGGAATCCACTTGATTGCTGTTGTTGCCAGATCCACCCAAACCCAGTGGGGCAGCACCTATTAGGGTCCCAGCTATAGGCAAATAGTTAAACCCCCAAACTGGAGTCGAGACCTCATGAAAGTATTAAAAATACATTTTCATAATAAAAATGCCAGCAATACAGTTTTTTTTTTTTTTTTAAATAAAAAGCAATTACCAGGAATACATGTTTGAATAAAAAACATTACTAGCAATACATTTTTGTAAATGTAATTACTAATGCTCCCATGAAAATTAAATTTTGGTATTAAATGACCCACAAGGAGTTGATATGTCATTAAACAAACAGACCCTTCTCTTAAACTCTTTTCCCCCCTTTTCTAAGTAACTTAGTACTTAGGTTGATTCATTTTTGTGTAAAAAAAAAAAAAAAAAAAAAAAAAAAAAAAAAAAACTGAATGTATTTAAATTTCTTATGTTTCGGTTCAAATGAAAGACATTTCAATATAACTAAACTACTTGAATGTTTTTAAATCTTACATGAAAAACTGTGTTCACTTTTGTCCAAAATCATACAAAAAATATTCTGATCCACCTAGTGTGTCATCATCATCATCATTTGTAAAGTCTCTAAACTCTTATTGCAGATTCCATATTTAAACTTGATCCTTGGGCAGTGGAAGAATGTCGTTTTGTATTACATACAGACGTCCTAAACCAAGATCAATTGTTGCTCTACAAAAAGCAGAGATTCAATAAGTTTGTTTACGTGGACCTTAAGGAAGTTAAAAGGAAATTCTTACACTTGGGAGACAGTGCTACAAGATATAGAGCAGCAGCTCTAATTCAGTCTGAATTTCTTCAAGTCCATCAATACAGGCTTGTTGATCAATATATATTTCACTACAATTTTGTTCAATATACTTGAATGTTCCTATTTCTTTCTTCCTAATTTTGAACAATTTGATAATTTTGTCAATCACATTATCATGCCAGGACAATGTCCCACAATATTCAGTCATCTACATGAACAGCAATAAAACCAACCAAATTACCATCTTTGAGCCCTATGAACGATGACAAATCATATAGACTCATTTCACCACTTTTGCTTTGAGTTTTTGATGTACACGGTCATGCCATTCCCTTAGAGCATCGGACAAACCATATAAACACCTTTTTAAACTACAGTTTCCCTTCTTGATAAAGTTCAGATGCTGGTTTTACATATGCTGTTATCTTGCTTTCATTTCCTCACAAGAAGGCTGACAAAATGACCATTGAATAAAGATCCCAATGTTTAATTGAAGCTGTTACTATTGCAAGACAAAGTACCTTTCTACTATGTATTGAACTATTGATTCTCTTGTTGGTAAGCCTCTCTTCAAATCCTCTAGCCACAAGAATCTGAAATTCAAAAGGTGTCTAAGTTTAAAACCTGATCTAGTTGTTATACTTATATATTGCCCAGCACAAGAATTGATCTCACAACCATCAACTAATAGAAATTAATGCTTTGCTGTTGTTGGATTGGCCTGTCTCAGCTGTTCTTTGTAATGGTTTCTACCATGGGGCTCAATATAAGCCCATAGTATTTTTTCCAGAGTGTGTACATTCATTCAGAAGTGTTCTGCATTCCAGAGGCTATGACGAAATTGTATCTGGCCTTGAACAGCTAACACAAGCTTTGTGCCCGATCATGTGTAAGTGGAGGCTGTGTAAATTTTGACCAATGGCCCGAGTGTTCACACTTGGGTTCCCCACATTAAATAACTGACCTTGTGTCACAACCTAACCCAGTGGTGGGTGGTTTCTGGTAAATATCAAGAGTACATTCATTTGTCAGGCGAATCCCTGACAGACCACTTCAACATTGGTAGCAGAATGCAATTTTGTTCACTTCCATAAAACTTTGAACCGTTGCCTCACATAATTGGTCACTTGCCAGCCATCAAAAGCAACATCAGGCTTTGTTTTGGAAGTTACCCACTGTATTTATCCATAAGCTGACCTTAATTGTTTCTTTTTCTTCCTCTCTCAGCTTCTTATTGACTTCTTTGGTTCTTTTGAGTGTTATCAATCTGAATTTCTTTAAGTCCACCAATGTATGCTTGTTGATATCAACATATAAACACCTTTTTAAATGACAATTTCTCTTCTGAAAAGGCTGACAACTTCACCATGGTGACAAATCTTCTTTGTGAAACTGTAAGAAAGAGAAGCGTATTTCTGTTTACTCAACTTGACAACAAAAACTAAATTTCATGTGCTTTACAATTCTTATAGAAAAGGACATTAAAATTTTGTGACAAGATAGCACAAAACCGACTCTGTCAGATGTTCAGAATTTGATTTCTAAATTTTTATGCTAAGATTGAATAAATAGAAAAAGACATTTCAATGCAATTAAACTACAGTAGAATCACTGGCAGCCAGACTAAGAAGACTTTCTGGAATGAGGAATTGGTTACAAGGTCCAGATATGAGGAGTTATATTTAGATTAAAATAAAAGAACTGAAATCAATTTTAACATTTATTTTCAATGGTTTATAGTAAACAAAATAAGCTAATGGTGAGTGAAATATAATGGAAATGATTTTAAGGAAAAAAATAAATTATGTAATGTTGATGAAAATTCATTAAATTAAGTATGCCACGTATGCAAAACAAATAATATAACGAGGATTTTTAATTGCTGTTGCATGATGAGTCTTTCTCTTCTAATGTCATTCCCAACTTTTTCTGCATTTCATTTTGCTTTTGTTCTTAATTTTTTAAATGAAAGACACTTTTTAACTCTGTGCATTACTGTAATCATCATAGCTGAATGCTGGCTTTCTCTCCATAACCTTTTCAATAGCTTTTTAAATTTCAGGTCAGGTTTTCATCACAGTCATTTCCTTATTCATTGTGACAGTGAATGCTGAAGAATAGTTTCTTTGGAAGATTTTATATGTTGACTTTCCTATGTTGACAACGAACTTTCACCAGTGTCTAATCTGTTTAAAATTTCCACTTTTTGCAATAACTCCAAAGTTCTTTTCCTCTTATTCCTTTCATCTTTTGCACCAATACAAGCCATTAAGGTAAAATAAGCATAAGCAATTATCCAAAGTAAATTTCCTGAAAAAGAGAAGTTTCAAATCTGTTACATATCGCACAAATAGTTCAAATGTACACATAAAAATCATGTCCAGATATGTGGGATTCTGGATATGGGATACTCCAGATATGTGGGATTCTACTGTACTTTAATGTTTTTTTTAAATCATCTTGCATGAAAGGAATGCACAGTGATCATTTTTGTCTAAAAAGCACAGAAAAATATTCTGATTCATATCATCATTGCTTGTGAAGTATTCAGACTTTAATTGCAGATTCCATTTTTAAATTTCAATTTATCCTCAGGCAGTGGGAGAATGCTGATACAGTGACAAATCTTTTTAAATTGTAGGTAAAAAGTGAATAATGTTTCTGATTACTCATTTTGACAAAGAAAACTAAGTTCACCTTCATATGCTTGTCAATTCTTACAAATTAAAATTTTCACTTATTTGAATGTTTGAAATGTTGATTTCTAAATTTAGTTGAAACTGTTTTTTTAGTGTCAGAATTCTTGATTGTTGCATAAAATAACTTATTTAGTAACTTTGTTGAATTTATTTTTTTCAGTTGCTTAAGCTACACTGGCATCAGTAGTGGGTTGTTTAAGATTAGTCAAAGTTGAGTATAGTTTTGTATTAATAGGTGAGCTATTGAAGAAAGGAACATTCTCCCATTTGCATTTCCCCCATTATGGGCATTATTATATACATGATATAATAACACCTTATTTTATGGTTGGAATACAATAGTTGCAAAACAAAGTGACAAACATGCTCTGTTATACACAGAATTATGTATACATATTTACATTTGTCTCATGCAGAGAAAATATAACATGTATGCAAGAACAAGCAGAGTGAATGGGAACAAAAAGAAAGAGCCTTACTTGTAATAATTCCCAATGGGATTGGAGATTGCTGCCTCTTGATATCTGGTGTTCCCAGGTCCACCCTGACCTGAGGTGGTGGCACCTGTTGGGGTTCCAGCTATAGGTAAATAGTTACCCCACAAACCTGTCCGCGTCCTGTGTAAGATGATAAATTACACCCAAAAGCAAGGCCTCTGATGAGGAGGTTTTGAGGAACATGAAATCAGGTTCATACTGACCTGGGGTTGTAGCACCTGTTCTGGTCCCAGCTATGGGTAAATAGTTAACCCCCAAACTGGGGTCAATAAACTATGAAAGTGTAAAAATTGGTTTTAATACCAGCAATAAATTTTTGAAGAAAAAATATTACCAAAATTTACCAGCAATACATTTTTGAAAAAAAAAAAAATATATAATTGTTACAGCAATACATTTTTTGGAAAAAATATTTAAAAAAAAAAAAAAAAAAAAATATTACCAGCAATAAAAATCTTATTAGCATTAAATAAACGATTGTGGTTGATATGCCGTAAAACAAACCAAAGAATACATATTTTATTCATACAAACTAATACTAAAAATTTTGTTGGCATTAAATAACCCATTGAGGTGTTGATATGCTATAAACCAAACCAAACCTAGCATATGCAATGATTCTTTGACATCTAAATCTCCAGTTGAATCATTGTGATATCAAAGATGAGAGACAATACCCCGCATGTAAATAGTTAAAAAAAAAAAAAAAAAAAAAAAAATGGTTAGAATGTGATCTGCTTAAAGCAGAACATATCTTCGCAAAAGGATGCTGCTTTTTCATAAAGGGGGCCTACCTATACTATGAAGAAGTCACATAATTTAAGTTTCAGTTTGACACTATATAGATAGGATCACTCAACTTCTAGTGAAGAGAATTGTCCATGTACCAGCTTGTATTAGAAAAGATTTATTTATATAATTTATAAAATTATGACATAATCTGATATAATTTATAAGTTTAAATTGGTAGCTGATATAAAAAATGACTTATAAGAAGTAATTAATTGGGGCAAGTAATGGCTTGTTAATATTAATGCATCCAAAATTAAATCTTTTAATCATCTGGGAGAACACTTTTCTTTTCTTTTGGGAAAGTGACTCTAACCTTTTTTGGTTAATGTTTTCCACTGACATGAAGTGGAATAATTATATTGAATCATTTGCTAAGTTTGCCACCATGAAAGTTGGTTCACTGTGTTGTACTCTAGAATTTTCCCATACATAGATGAAATACACATACGTACATATATATAAAAACTGCATACTCTAATATATATATATATATATATATATATATATTAGTGGTATATATATATATATATATATATATAATACAGAACTTGGTTCAAAAACTACAAATTCTGAAGGCTGTTTATAATAAAAGAGAAGCAGCCAACATTAAACAAGATGGCTTTCTGTTTAAGGGGCTGAATATTGAAGTGTGTTTAATATATATATATATATATATATATACATATATATATATATATATATATAATCTCTCCCAGTAGCATGACTTTTACTTTCATGCACAATACAATCTTCAGGTGCTGGATAGAGACTAATCTTTACATAAATTATATTTCAATAAAAATATCTGGTTAACGCAATACTGGCACAGTCCATATATTATAGTAGGTTTGCAGGTTTATTTATATATATATATATATATATATATATGATAATGGCACTAATTGGAGCTTCATTTGAGTCGCTTCTTCTCCCAGACCAATTGTTGACATTTACAATGCACATGGGTTTAATCACCTCTTCTGCAACTTTATGGGGCCTTCTTGTATTTGGCTACTTTACACATTGTCGTATGAAGCCATCAGCATTGGTTTGTCAGCAGATATAAAACCTAATTTTGGAAGAGTTGCTGAAGAATCAAAGCAGATCCTTTTAGCTTTCAATGATTCAACATCATGGCCTGCAACATCTGCTCCACTATGTTGGTTGTTGAAGTGTTGCTGCAGCTTAGATGGCTTTAAATTTGTGTTTGAAAAGACAGTGTCTCAAGCATGCATTGGGGTTTTTGCAGATCCTCAGTTGTTCTGGTGCAAGTGAAACCAAACTGAATATAATCCTCATTTCATTTCCTTTTCTTTGGCATAATAAAGGGTTAATTATTAATTTTAAGAATTATAATCTGAAAAAAAAAAATATGAATAAATATTTGATTAGAAGAAAAATAACATTAAGGAAAATAGCATTAAATATAATGGGTGCTTATTGGAGACAAGAGAATTGAATTCTGCATGAACACAGAATGATCAGAACAATGGACTGATAATGCACTTAATACCATAGCATTACGCATGGATTTATATACTCTGCAAAACTTTCCAGAACATTTTTGAATATATGTTACAGGACATCATGGATCATCTCGAATATTCTGGAAATGACATCATCGATTAATTCTTTATACTTCTGGAAGTTTCTTGACTCACAATCACAGATTGAACAGAACAATGAACTGACCGCCATAGAATTGCGCATGGATTTATATACTCTGCAAGATTTTCCAGAACATTTTTGAATATATATTACAGAATGTCATTGAACAGTCTCGATAGTTCTGGAAATGACATCATTGGTTAATTCTTTATACTTCTGGAAGTTTCTTGAGTTATGATCACATGATTACATAGCACAAATAAATGAAAAATATCAAATATAATTCGCTACAAAACAGTGAACAAGTTTGGCCCCCATTTTAAATGTCCTGATTAAAAAAAAATTTATAGGGCAATGTCATTTAAAAGGAAACTGTGTTGAAACATGTCAAAATTTCTTGAGAATCTCATTCTATTGAATAAAGAAGAAAGAGTACATCTCCATCTTTTAATTTGGACTTAAAAAAAAAAAAAAAAAAATCAGTATTTTCATCTTGAATATATAGGACAGTAACCTTAATATAAACAAAAAACTGAAATATCATCTTGCACCCCTTGGAGGTGTGAACACCCCTGGTTGGGAAACCAACTAGAGGAACAACCTTCCTCTTGGAACCCTAGGTTACCAAATCTGTTCTTTGTCAGATTGTATTGGAAAGAATTTTTGGCAGCAAGGCAGATCTGATATCTTTTATTCATTCTTGTCTTTTGTTTTTAGAAGCTTTGACCAGAATGAATGATAATGGTAACTTTAGCTGTTTCCTTATAAGGAAACATTCGGCATTCATTGACTGAGCTAACAGTATTGCTTTTGGCTGAAATTTATAAAATCTTTCTCTTCAGAAGATTTTTAAGGAAAACAGTTTCAAGTCCAGTAGCTGTTATTGCTCTTTCCAGTATTGATTGGGATTTCCTTAATCTTTTATTTAAAGTAGTATAGTGTCGTGTATTATAATTTTCTCTTTGTGTTACATGTGCTATCCATTTTAGCTGTTGCTAGTCATCAAGTGATGTAGTTTCTCTTATTTGGTATGGGTCTTTGTTTGTGATTCAGTAGTGCCAGTCTACAATACTTGAAGAAGGATGAACCTCAGGCTTTACTCATTCAAGATCATTTTTAACCATTGATCTGAGAAAGCAGTTGTATACATCTGACAGTTTAGATATTTCTGAACAGGTTTATCGCCATGCATAACATCCTAATGAAAGTCTTAATCTGATGAGGCTATTTAAGAACATGACTCAAGTTTTGAGGTTAATGTCTTGGTTTTGTAGCAATTTGTGGTATTGAGAGAAACTATCCCTGGCGCAGCCTATTCTATGTTCAATTTTCTTTTCTCCTATACTAAATTTTAATTTAATAATTTTTATAATTTTGTTTTCATTTCAAACTCTAAAATGTTGATTTAAATAAATTTTGCTGAAAATATTTATAAAAATTATTACACAAATGATAATAGTAATATTAACCGTTTCCCTACAAGGAAACATTTTATATTCATTGACTGAGCAGCCAATACTACTTTTGGTTTAAATTTATAAAATCTTTCTCTTAAAACATTTTTTAAGAAAATAGATTTTTCATGTCTAGTAGCTGTTATTGCTCTTTCTAGTATTGACAGTTTCACTTCCTAACCTTATTTGAAGTAGTCTGGAATGTCAACATCTTGATTATATCATTTTCTCTTCTATTTACATGTGCCATACATTTTAGTTGTTGCTGCTCTTGGTAGTCCTGAAGTGATGTGGTTTATTTTATTTGGTACAGTTCTCAGAAAGTGATTGTATACAGCTGACAGTTGAGGTATTTCTGAACAGGGTTGGCACCATGCATGACATCCCAATTTGGCATGGTTATTTAAGAATGTGATTCATTTTTTCAGGTTGATGTTTTTGTTTTGCAGCAATTTGCATCATTTGGTGAAACTACCTCTGGCACAGCCGATTCTATGTTCAACTTTTGTTTTCTCCTATATTAAATTTGTTATAACTGATCCCATATGCCAAGTTATTTGAAGTATTTAATATTTACTAATTCCACATCCTGAATTTTAATGATGGATTAAGGGTATGTGTTGTCACTGCTTTTATTCCAATCTCAGATCATAGTTTCTGTTTGAAAAAAAATATCTTGAGTCCTATTTCTTGAAAGACTTGGTAAAGGATGTTTATGATGTGTTGAAATAGACATAAATGTATATTTTTATAGAGATATAAAAAATGTTTTATGATGTGTTGAAATAGATATAAAAGTATATTTTATTATAGATATAAAAAATGTTTTATGATGTGTTGAAATAGATATAAAAGTATATTTTATTATAGATATAAAAAATGTTTTATGATGTGTTGAAATAGATATAAAAGTATATTTTATTATAGATATAAAAAATGTTTTATGATGTGTTGAAATAGATATAAATGTATATTTTTATAAACATATTTTTTATGTTTATAAAAATATACATTTATATCTATTTCAACACATCATAAAACATTTTTTATGTTTTATGATGTGTTGAAATAGGTATAAATGTATATTTTTATAGAGATATAAAAAATGTTTTATGATGTGTTGAAATAGGTATAAATGTATATTTTTATAGAGATATAAAAAATGTTTTATGTGTTGAAATAGGTATAAATGTATATTTTTATAAACATATTTTTTATGTTTATAAAAATATACATTTATATCTATTTCAACACATCATAAAACATTTTTTATGTTTTATGTGTTGAAATAGGTATAAATGTATATTTTTATAGAGATATAAAAAATGTTTTATGATGTGTTGAAATAGGTATAAATATATATATATATATATATATATATATATATATATAAATGTTTTATGTGTTGAAATAGAGATATATATATATATATATATAAATGTTTAATGATGTGTTGAAATAGATATAAGTGTCTGTTTACAGGAAAAAAATACAAATTCTGGCCTTAGAATAAACTAAACTTTTAATGCATGTCCAATGTGATTTTCTTCAATACTAAATTTGTTATTAACAGATCCATACGCCAAGTGTTTAGTTTGAATAAGATGAAGGCTGCACTATTTTGCTTCTACAGTTTCATACCACTGTTTATTTTCTCCATCTGCTCTTTTAGTAACCTGATGATTATGTGTACATCATTATGCTTGCAGTGGTACCTGTCTAATACCAGTGAGCAATTTGAGAGGATCTTCCTCAGTGTACTAACCTTTCCACACCTGCATTTATCATTATTGGTTATTTTTCATCGTGCCAGGTTTTTGTGGGTGGGAAGTATGTTGAAGGTGGTTCAAAGCAAGAAGCTCATCTTTAATGTGTTCTGTTCCCCTCCCCACCGGCCATTACCCAACTGATTTTCCATTCTGTGACATTATCTGACCATCTGCCCTTATTGAACTCCCCCTCCCCACTGTTTTTCTGCCTCTCTTTCCATTACACAATCAATAGCAGCACTTGTAGTTGGGAAAGACTGAAATGAATCCAATAAACACAGGTAAATAAGGTTTCAAAGAGTTAAAAAGAAAGCCCACAGGTGTACACAATGATTAAAATGGGGTAATCACAAAAACAAGATCATACATACATACATATATATATATATATATATATATATAATTCATCAAGTCTGATAGAAATCTCAACAGAATGCAGAAAGTTGAGATTTCTATCAGACTCAATGAATTACTTAAATATAATTATCAAATCCTCCTAATAATTTCTATTATATATATATATATATATATATATACACACATACACACACATTCTTACAAACTTTGGGGGTGGCTCCCTCACACCAAAACAAGGTCAAAAGTCCATATAAACATACATATGCAATTCCTTTATTTTTGAGGTACAGACAAACTTCTTATCAAGGGACTTTGGATGCAATGGACAAAATCTGCAGGCAAAATAAAGTTATGTAGGAAAAACAAACTTCCAAATAGTGATGTATTTCAAAGTTTGCAGGCTTAGTGTAATGAGTCATATCAGTTCTCAAAGTGACCACTCGGTGGTGATGGTTGGACTTTCAATTGTAAACAAAGACTGATGTACAGTATATAAAGTACGATACATTAGCATATGCATGAGAAAGTGGCTGTGAGAAATCTATTATTTTTGTTAGTTTGATTAATATATATATATATATATATATATATATATATATATGTTTATAGTATTTACATTATGATCATAACTACTGGTAGTTACTATAGTGGTTTTATAACTCAAAACTAATCCCTTTCCATCTACAAACAATTGACTTTAATGGACCACCCATCCCACCCCCTATTAGTTTGTTGATGAGAGGTTTGGCTGTATTTAGTTTAAAGAAAGTTTACAGTAGATGAGGCTATATTTGTCATTCGTGTACAGTTGTGGTTAGTCTATTTTCATCGTTTAATGCGTGTAGTTAACTGAGAAGTTTTTCATTTAACAATGGCAGGATATTCATATTGTGAACGTGCAGATATTTTTTTTATTTTTATTTTTTTATGCGTTTCACTCCAAGCAAGGAGGAAGCCACTAGCATGCAAGTGGTTAGAGTGTTGGAGCTAGAGCAAATAGGAATGATAGAGGAAAGGATGAAGAGAAGGATAGGGGATAGATCAAGGCATCTGGAGATGTCGATTGACATTACATTTGAATAGTTGGAGATTATAGCTATCAAGGAAACAGGAAAAGGGGGGGGAGTTCCACAGGTGAGAGGTACAAGACATGAAGCTATTAGAGTAGAAGAGACGCCTACATTTAACAGTTTCGACTGTGAAAGGGTATGAGCGAGATGCCAGTCTCGTAGAATGCTTAAATTCATGAACTCTGGGAACCAGCCAAAGTAGTTTTCCATGCAGCTACAAAAATAGTAATGGACACCAGGCTGCATGTCTGTATCAGATTACACTTTCAGACTGAAGGCAGTCGAGTCATCCTTCTGGATGTTTATATGGACATGAAACAAAGATATCCACCATCAAAGTTGATATTTTGTTATTTAGAAAATTGCGATAACGTTCATGGAATAGCAGACGCAGATCGTAAGTTCAAGATGAGGTTCTGTGCTTTTGTGTCTGCTACTCCGTAGCTAGTATTGTTGCATAGAAGTTTTCTATGTCAAAATAACAGAATATCAGCTTTGATGGTGGATATCGTTGTTTCATGCCTGTATAACCACTCAGAGGATGGCTTAGGTGAGCTGAAAGCTTAGGACTAACTTAAAAAAATATCCATATGGAGGACAATTTTTGTCTTTATTTTCACCAGAAATTAAAGCAAACATTCGAATGGCTCATAATCAGACATAATAGGCATTCATTGTCTGTTATATTTAATATGATCTGCTGCCCCAACAAACACATAGGGTGTCCATAAAGTTTGTGTGCAATTTAAAACACTTAAGTATTTCAAATTGCACACACTTTATGGACACCCTGTATGTATGTATATATATATATATATATATATATATATATATATATATATATATACACACACACTCTCTTTCACTCTTTTTCTCTCTTTGTTACATATGTTTACATTGTTTAAAGTGGTCAGTTGCTTGTGTGGCACACAGCCCATACATACATATATGGGCTATGTTGTTTTGACGGAGAGTGTGTGCTTTGTGCCACACAAGCAACTGACCATTTTAAACAAATCTTTGTGCAGGTTGATCAGTAGCTGGATGGCTAATAGTTCAACACAAAAACATGCAGAATAGAAATCCCATGGCAAGGAAAAGATAGTGACAGGGTCAGGTGGAGGATGCCACTGGCAGTCTTTAGCTTGAATTTCACACATGGGTGGTGAACGGTAGATGACTGTTGTGCAGTACAAAATCTGACATTGTTGAACTTTGTGTCCTCCTCTCATATCAAAGCAGCCTTATTTAGGGATGACACTGCTTTCCTCTTAAGAGGAAGGGTCAATAAAAGTCAACCTAAAAATTGCATGTCCGAACATGACCCTGTCATAAAGTGTGTATGGCTGGGCACACCCAAAATTTCAGAAAATCAAAACTTAATGAAACAAACATAGCATCTTGGAATGTAAGGACTCTTCAGGACAATAAGAAAAACTCTGAATGCAGACCAGCAGTTATTGCAAGAGTACTTAAATAGAACATCAGTATTGCTGCTCTATCAGAAACCAGACTTCTAGACAGAGGGCAACTCAAAGAAATGGAAGGTGGCTACACCTTCTTCTGGGTAGGATGAACTGAATCTGCAAAAAGAGAATCTGGCATAGGATTTGTTATCAGAAACCATCTTCTGTCACGAATGGAATTTCTAAGGTGGGCGTCATTTCATGACAAACTTTGATGGGGGACTTCAATGCTCATGTTGGATGTGACATGCTATCCTGGGGTAAAGTCATTGAAAAACTTGGCATCGGTAAATCAAATTCTAATGGGCTATTGCTAGTTTCTCTTTGCAGTGAATTTGATTTTGTAATAACACAATTTTCTAACAACCAACTAGTTTCAAAACTACATGGTGACATCCTAGATTGGTGCCCGACCATCGCATTTTTGTATTGGGGTGTGTAAACACCCCAGGGGACTATGCTTTTTTGGAAATCCAAGGTGACTAATGCAGCATTAAGAGAGAATTTGAAAATGGTAGACAAGTTACAGTGCAGTATCGAATAATCATGAAAGTTGCAGTTTTTATTCTTTTATTTTTACTTTTTGCATCAATTTTCTAGAATGTCTTTCTTCGTTTAATGATATCTGTTCCAAGAGAAAGGAAGTTACAAATCATAGTCATGCAAAATTATAGGGCAAGAAATAGTTCAGAAAGTACTCAAAGGAAGAATCTGGGGCAATTTGATAATGTGCATCTGTGTACATTAAAAAGAAAAATATATACCTATCTTGTCTACATGTTCGTTTGAAAATGATATAAGCAATTTCACCTTCAAAGAAAATCAAGGAAGTAAGTTATTAATTACCCAAGTCTATTTTTTGCTCAGAGTTCTGCAGTAAAGCAGATATTTTCTAGAAAACTAGATCTAAAATTTTTTTTCTGTTGTAAGATTGAATCAATGTTAAAACCATTAAGTCATATTAAGAAAGAAGAATTTTGACTTTCTTATTTCTTTGTCATCAGAGTTTGTGTTCTGGAAGAGAACATGTAACAGATGGCAAGAAATTTTTCAGTTTTATTCTTTGTATTGAGATGCTGGGAAGTATTTTAGACAAGGATGGAAAGTATGGCACTAAAATGTGAAGGCATATTGGGATAGCCAAAGATGTATTCCAAAAGCTAAGCAAAGTATTAAGAAACAGGAAAAATTTTGCCAGAAACCAGGAAAAGAGTACTAAACTGTTATGTGATATGTCCTCCTGTATAGCAGTGAGTGTTGGACCATCTCAAAGATGGAGAGACTTGAAGCAACTAAAATATGATTCTACAGAAGGATGCTGAGGATACCATGAATTGAACATCTAAGCAACAACAAAAATTTAGAGAAAATGGAAACAGAAAGGAAACATAATTAACATCAAGAAGAGACAATTGAGGTCTCTAGGGCACATAATGTGGAAAGAGGGTTTGGAAAATCCGATACTCACAGGATAGATTGAAAGCAAGAGGGACAGAGGAAAACAACAGGTAACATACTTAGCTTGAGTAAATGGTTGAGGAAAAATGACAGACAAAATATATTAAGAGCAACGAGGGACAGGAAGTTGTGGAGAGCCATGATCACCTGCATCCTGTGGGGACATGGCACATGAAGATTGAAATGCTGAAGACTGATTATAAAGAATAAGGAAAACTACTTTTAAACACTAAACTGTTTGCAATGAATTTAGTGCTTTCAAAATAGATGATATATAGATAGATATTCTAATTCCTGTTTCATATATACACACACTATATATATTCCAATTCCCGTTTCACACACACACACATATATATATATATATATATATATATTCCAATTCCTGTTTCACATATATATATGACATTTTTATTATAATAAACCGTATTAAACAATATTTACCGGCCTGAATGTCCGAGAAATTTTCACAGAAAATATTCGTCCTCCAACAGGAATTGAACATGTATCCTATATGGAACCGTCATATAGCCTGGTGTGCCTTGACCGTTTCAGTCACAGAGGAGCGTTTGGTTGGCAAGGTCGATTTTTACTGTCCTTAAACTTCAATCTTCCATGAATCACATACATTTATCTGTTCATGACGTATCCAGATGTAAACAAATGACATCACACATTATGAAATGGACAATGTTGTTTAATACTGTTTATTATAAAACAGAGCATTTACTTAAATATTTGTATCTATAAAAAAAATGTATAAACATAAAAATGTCTTAAATATATATATATATATATATATAATAAAAAGGCTTAAACACTAATATTCCATGGTCATAATTTATTCCATTGGAATCGTAAATACGATCCAATTCATCAGACCTACAAATTCAAAAAGAAAACAGAAAAGAACAACTCCGGAAAAATTTTTTAAAGATTTGTTCTTTTCTGTTTTCTTTTTGAATTTGTAGGTCTGATGAATTGGATCGTATTTACTATTCCAATGGAAAAAATTATGACCATGGAATATTAGTGATTAAGCCTTTTTATTATATCCTTACTCTGTCCTGGACATTGAGTTCTACCTGGATTCTATCCTCTCGGAATTTTTTATTCAAAAAAAATATACATGTATGTGTATGCACCTATGTATATATATTTATATATTTTGCATATGTATGTGTATATTTACCACTAATATTATATATATATATATATATATATATATATATATATATAATGTGAAACAGGAATTGGAATATATATATATATATATATATATATTTCTGTTTCACATATGATCATATTTACACAACATTGAGCCTGGTCAGAATCTAGATGGGTGACTGCTTGGGAATACCAGGTGCTGTAAGCCTGGATGTGCAGGTGGTGTTATGGATAATGGCTCAAAATTGTTAATTGGAGAACTGAGTTCCAATTTCCGTCATGTTTGTTGCATTTACTTACATGCAAGTATCTTTGGGAAGTGTATGAATCCACCATTTGTCCCCACATTTATGTGTTAATAGTGTAGGAGTTTTTCAGTCGAACTGATCTGACGTGCAAATTTTCGGATAACAGCTGCAACATTATTCATTGAACAATTTAGTTCATGCCACATTGACCGAAAAACTCCTACAACAAAAAATTCTCAAGTTACCATGTTATTAAAAAACGCTCTGTTAAATTTTCAAAAAAATTCAACCTTAGCGTTGCGACTGCACACTCCAAAATTTCTTATCTGTTAATAACACATTTATAAAAAAACATATTTTGATCAACATTTAATTTTTCATGTTCCACTATTACCTGGATTTACTAAAAAACCAAATTAATTTCCATGCCTGAGGATGGCTGTAAGTACAGCTGAAAGTACTAGCAAAATAAAAAAGACCTTATACAACTTGAAGTTATTAAAAACAAGGATCATAACATTCATCAAGAGGTTTGTGGGTTAATGTAACTTTAATAAATTTGTTTGTGAAGATGTTTTTTGCCATTTATACCATTAACTTCACTAATTTTCTTTTTTTATGAATGATTCATGTAATATATATATATATATATATATATATAAGAAATGGATTTTTTTTTTTATTTATTAATGTGACAGATTTTTATTACTTAAACATTATTTTTAGTGGATATTCATATTCGAGTAAGAATTCCATTTATTTATTAAACAGTGTATTTATTTTTGTCTATCAGCTTGCATATATGAAAAATCTTTAGCAGGAATTAGACCTGCATTTCCCTAGGGGAAACCATCATTAGATCTGACGTGCTTCGACCTCTCAGTTACAGAGTGCATGGATGGCTAATCTAACAGTTCATTTTTTTTCTAACAAGATTTCTCAAATACCCAAGTTGGTAGATGAAAATAAATAAATAAATGTGTAGTTTAATAAATAGATGGAGCATCTACTCAGATATTAGTATCCACTATAAATAACAGTTAAGTAATAAAATACAAACTAATTCTACAAACAACAGCCACCTGTGTTTAATGTTTAGCTCTTCAATAAAATGAATCAAGCACTCTGGCTGATTGACATTTGTTCACATTTGTAAAAACAATATGCTAGATTTAGCTGCCTCATTCTATTGAATGAAGATAGCTCAGTGGTAGAATTTTTGACTGAAACCAAATTGGCTGGGTTTCAATCCTGGCATGAAGCATTCGAATGTCTAGTTACACTGAAGAGCTGTGATACAGCGAAACAGTACTGTCTGCGAATGACAGACACATCTATATATATATATATATATATATATATTTTATTTTAGGATATTACATCAAAGACATGGAAAAAAACACTATACAAATGCAATCATGTTTCAATACTTAACAACGCATCACATCAGGTATTAGTAAATAACTGGTGAGTAGACAATTTGAGATTTAAAAACAAGATACAGCTGCTTTTCATGAGAAAAAAGAATAAAAAAGCATGATTGCATTTGTGTAGCGTTTTTTTTTGTTTTGTTTGATGTTTTTGATATATCCTAAAATGAAGAATATTGCTCTATTTTTGCATTGAGCCCTATTTTAAATTGAATGTTATAAACGTCAGAATTGGACTCTATTCATTCTCATTCTCATTTTATATGGATACACACACACACACACACATATACATAGTGCTTCTGTAAGATTAGCAATTTTAATCTGTTTTATTTTAATCAAGATTGATTAGAACATGAGCACCTAAAGTTGTGATTGTGGTCAGACTAAATAATGGCTTCATTCTTTTGCACTCGACAAAATAAGACCTTTTCAGCCAGCTTATCTTTAACAATTAACATAACTGTTTATTTAATCACATTCTTTGTTGCCCTCTTGTGGGAAACTTAACATATCCCCAAATTGTGTAATGGCTTGATGAACAGTGAGACAATTGAACTGTTTAAAAAACACATTTTTATATAAGAAATACATTACCCAACAAGAATACAAATAGAGGATTGCTAAAAATATATTCTTTTAGCAGTTAAGACATGACATCGAGGGTGATATCCAAAAATATGTGTCTGAAACAGATGGAACCCTTATCTGGTGCCACTCATATCTGCTTGTCCTGTTGACACCCAAAGACTCTGAATGTTTGTACTGGAGCTTCCGGAATGAATGCCAAGCAGTACAGCATACCATTTCCAAATTTCTGGTGAAGGGAATTTCATCATGGTGCTCTTTTTCTAGCAGATGGTGTCCAACTGACCCTACTATACTGTGCAGCCAACAAAAGGGCGACAATTTACCCATCATACTCTGTATGATCAATGTCCCTTCCGGACTTTGGTGATCATGGCTCTCCACAATTTCCTGTCTTTTTAGCACTTTTTGCCATCTCTCTCAAACCCTGCTCTGCCATCCATTCACTCAAGCTCACCAGATAGGTTGTGCATTGATTTCCTCTCTTCTTTTCAGTCTGTCTTGTGTGCATCAAATTTTCCATGCCCTCTTTCCTCATTAGGTGCCGTAGAAATTTCAGCTGCCTCTTCCTGACATTAAGGATCGTGTCCTCCTTGTTGCTATTGTCTCTAGAACTTTGTTGTTGCTCACATGCTCAATCCATGGTATTTTCAGCATTGTTCTGTAGAATCATATTTGTTGTTTCAAGTCTCTCCATCTGTGAGGAAATTGTCCAGCATACACTGCGTTATAGGAGGACTGATATTGCATAACAGTCCAGTACCCTTTTCTTTGTTTCTAACAATATTTTCCTGTTTCTTAATACTTTGCTTAGCTTTTGGATGTATAAAAACTCCCAGAATATTTCCTATGACTTTCTTGTCCTGGCACATTTAACATACCAAAAATGGTGTATCGCTGCCATATCTGGAGCTATGCAATTTTCGCTTTCTGGTCTTAACAGTTCAGATGTGTTTATCTGGCCTTGTGGATGATGGATTATTTTCCATGCTACAACCCCTTCTACATAGACAAAATGTTGCTACTTTATCACTACTTTCCTGGTAAATGTTCAAATAAGTTACAATCTGAAGTTATACCAGTTAGGACTTACCATGCATCGTACACAAGGTTGAATCATATTCATTTTCCATTGGAAGGAAAGAAGATGGCTTCTTTCCCAGAACTGATATTTTGTGGAACAGACTTTCAAGAGGATGTGTCCTTGATCACTATGATCTTAATCTCTTTAAGTCTTGGGTTAACTGTTATCTATCCTGCATGATATGCATTTCTTACTCCCTAGTCCTGGCTATGATGAAAAACTACATTGAATAGCAGGGCCTGAGGAGTGTGGAACCACCTCTTAATTGCTGTTGTTCCCAGATCCACCCTAACCTTGGGTGGTAGTACCTGTTAGAGTCCCAGCTATGGGTAAATAGTAAACCCAAAATGAAAAAAACACTATGAAAGCATAAAAATACATTTTTCTTATTAAATAACGACAAACAATAGCTATGTGCGGTAGGATTGGCAATGGTAGCTATTTACATATGTAGATTTTGGCATTAAATAACCCATAGAGGTTGATATGCCACTAAGCAAAATCAACCAACCATTACTTCCTCTCTTATGACCCTTACAACAACCTCATTCAGTAGCTCTCTACTTTGACTGGCTCTTGGGCCTTGGGTGAGCAACAGTATAAAAAAAAATTAATATCATTTTACCATCATGCCAAATGTTTCTAACTTCGAGGAAATATCCAAACTTTCTTAACCTTGCTTGTGGGTATGCATTGAATAGTTAAGGATAGGCATTGGTTCTGACTTTTCTACTGCATACCACATGGCGTACTGCAGTATGTCTCTTAAATTATCTTCCTCGTGTCTATTTTCAGGTTTTTATTGAGCTTCAACCCATTTGTTCTCCTCTCGGTACATTTGTTTGATTGTGATGAAAGATTTTTTTTTTTGTTTGTTTTTTCCTGTAACCCAATCGTTATTACCAGGTTGTGTAAATAGTCTTAAAGGGTTGATCACTATCAACTTACCTTGAAGACTCTCCTTAACAAAGGACTGCAAATTGCTTCAACAATGTGGATTGAAAAAGTCAAATGCCATGAAACCTTAAACTCATTTTTGTTACCCAATGTTGACAGTAGGCTGTGGTTCCTGTTCAAAGACCATAATTGCATTCAGATCTTTCTCTCACTCTCTCATTTGTAGAGATTAGCTGTTGTTACTTTGCATTTTCATTTGCATTTCTGTTTCTTCAGTTTCTCTTTTCCATTGTCTTTTTTTTTCTATCTTATTTTTCTCTTTTCCTTTTTTTTCTTCTCTTTTCCTTTTTTTTCTTCTCTTTTCCTTTTTTTCTTCTCTTTTCCTTTTTTTTCTTCTCTTTTCCTTTTTTTTCTTCTCTTTTCCTTTTTTTTCTTCTCTTTTCCTTTTTTTTCTTCTCTTTTCCTTTTTTTTCTTCTCTTTTCCTTTTTTTCTTCTCTTTTCCTTTTTTTTCTTCTCTTTTCCTTTTTCTTCTCTTTTCCTTTTTCTTCTCTTTTCCTTTTTCTTCTCTTTTCCTTTTTCTTCTCTTTTCCTTTTTCTTCTCTTTTCCTTTTTCTTCTCTTTTCCTTTTTCTTCTCTTTTCCTTTTTCTTCTCTTTTCCTTTTTCTTCTCTTTTCCTTTTTCTTCTCTTTTCCTTTTTCTTCTCTTTTCCTTTTTCTTCTCTTTTCCTTTTTCTTCTCTTTTCCTTTTTCTTCTCTTTTCCTTTTTCTTCTCTTTTCCTTTTTCTTCTCTTTTCCTTTTTCTTCTCTTTTCCTTTTTCTTCTCTTTTCCTTTTTCTTCTCTTTTCCTTTTTCTTCTCTTTTCCTTTTTCTTCTCTTTTCCTTTTTCTTCTCTTTTCCTTTTTCTTCTCTTTTCCTTTTTCTTCTCTTTTCCTTTTTCTTCTCTTTTCCTTTTTCTTCTCTTTTCCTTTTTTTCTTCTTTCCTTTTTTTTCTTCTTTCCTTTTTTTCTTCTTTCCTTTTTTTTCTTCTTTCCTTTTTTTTCTTCTTTCCTTTTTTTTCTTCTTTCCTTTTTTTTCTTCTTCTCTTTTCCTTTTTCTTCTTCTCTTTTCCTTTTTCTTCTTCTCTTTTCCTTTTTTTCTCTTTCCTTTTTTTCTCTTTCCTTTTTTCTCTTTTCCTTTTTTTCTCTTTTCCTTTTTTTTCTCTTTTCCTTTTTTTTCTCTTTTCCTTTTTTTTCTCTCTTCCTTTTTTTTCTCTCTTCCTTTTTTTTCTCTCTCTCTCTCTCTTTTTCTCTCTCTCTCTCTCTTTTTCTTTCTCTCTCTCTCTCTTTTTCTTTCTCTCTCTCTCTCTTTTTCTTTCTCTCTCTCTCTCTTTTTCTTTCTCTCTCTCTCTCTTTTTCTTTCTCTCTCTCTCTCTTTTTCTCTCTCTCTCTCTCTCTTTTTCTCTCTCTCCTCTCTTTTTCTCTCTCTCTCTCTCTCTCTTTTTCTCTCTCTCTCTCTTTTTCTCTCTCTCTCTCTCTCTTTTTCTCTCTCTCTCTCTCTTTTTCTCTCTCTCTCTCTCTTTTTCTCTCTCTCTCTCTTTTTCTCTCTCTCTCTCTTTTTCTCTCTCTCTCTCTTTTTCTCTCTCTCTCTTTTTCTCTCTCTCTCTCTCTCTCTTTTTCTCTCTCTCTCTCTCTCTCTTTTTCTCTCTCTCTCTCTCTCTTTTTTTCTCTCTCTCTCTCTTTTTCTCTCTACTTGTTCTCTTTTTCTCTCTACTTGTTCTCTTTTTCTCTCTACTTGTTCTCTTTGTAATTTTTTCTTTCTTTTCATTCCATTTTTCTTTGCTTTTCTTTCCATCCACCTTTCTACTCATTCTTTTAATGGTTTTTTCTCTCCCTTATTCTCTCGTTTCTTTTTCCTTTTTTCCCTTTCTGTATTTTTCTCCTTTTTATCAACCACCCACTATTTCTGACAGATGCAAGCATAGAACAAGAAAATGTTTTAGGAGGTATTCATTTCTTTTGGGCACTATTACAGTGAACAACAAGAATTCTCATCATATTTGTGGCAGTCAATGTCTGGGTACCTCATTACAGCTTTGGCTCTACTTAGGGCTTAGATTCTGCAGTTGCTTTTTACATCATACATATAGCCTCATAGAAGTAGTAGTAGTAGTAATAGCACTCTTGCAAATGCAAGCTCAAAAGAAACTACCTTTGATAAAAACAAACCTTACAATGGTTGTTGCATGTTTTAATTTAAACCTATCTGATATAATCTGTACAACACATATTAAGTAGGAATAATGTCTCATCAATTAGCAATACTGTTAAAAATAATATACTTTTGAATATTAAATACTATTTTTAGTTAATGATTTTCCAAGTATTAACCTCCTGACTGCAGTATCTTTTAAATTATTTCACCCTAAGCAAAGTGATAATGCAACTAAGACACCAGGGGTTATTGAGAGTGAAAGAACAGGAATACTTTAGTAAGAAGAAAGGCCAATAAAAGAATGAGTTTTAGGAAGACTGATGACGAATTTGAGTGGCTCTTGGGCCTTGTATAGGATGAAAATTAGTAAGAAAAAAAGTATCTTAATGAAAAAAAAATATTGTCTGAATAATTACATTCTTGATTTTTTTTTTTTTTTTATCGATTCACCCCAAGCTATGCAATAAAATCACTAAGATGCAATAGGTTATTGGGTGTGAGAGAATGAGAAAAAGAAACCATTGTTTAGGAACGAGAACAAGGAAAGAAAAGGAATTCAGAAGACAGAAGATAACAAATGCATTTAAAAGAAGAAACCAGAAGAAAATTCAATAAGTGAGAAGTGTAAGAGAAGAAACGATTAGCATAGAACTTACAGATATATCTATCCATATCAACTATAAAATGATGAGACCTTGTTGCCAATCTAGTATCTAGCAGTATGCTTAAATTCATAAAGTCTAGGTACCATAGAGGAAAGCTTATTAGAAAAATTTACCACAAAAATATTTATAGACAAGACATAGAAGCAACATTCTGGCAGTAGAGAAGTAGCTGAGGCTGAGATGTTAGGTCAGGACCAATAATATTACAGATTCTCCTTTGTATCTTATCAGTAATCTCTAAATATATGAGAGAAGCCTCAGACCACATGTGGCAGAATTATCCAATGAATGGTACACTTATAAATATGTAAGATAGATTCTGGTAAGAAAAAATGTCTAGCATGTCACAGTGAACCAATTTTCCTAGCTATTTGTGTGCTAACATAAAGCTGAATTTTTATAAAGAATTTATTGTTTTGAAAATCGCTCACAAGCTATGTCGAGTAGTTTTGTCGGCTGTATTTTAGGCTGGCCTGAAGTAAAGTGAATGTAACATATGAAGCAGGAATTTGAACTTTGCTCTTTGATGAAACTTTCTGTGCCAATAACTATTATGCTAATTTTATATTCTTTGTATGATACAAATGACTTTTCAATACAGAATACCTTTCCTGTAATATTTCTTTTGCTTATATTTGTCATACAACTGTCTTGTTTATTCCATACATTACGGTATGCAAATGTAATTAAGTTATCTTTTTTTTTTTTTTTTTTGTAGAAACTAAAGCCTTATACTGTAGAAATCTCCAAATGCTGGAAGCACTTCAAAATAAATATATATATATATATATATATATATATATATATATATATATATATATATACACACACATTTTATATATTATATATTTGCGGTACTTATTAGAATGTGCTCAATATCAGTGACAGAGCTAACATCTCTTTGTCTGACAATTGCAAATAGTGTGAAACCCAGGGTCACAAACTCACATCAATCCAACAAATATATATATATATATATATATATATATATATATATATATAATAATGGCTGGTCACTTATATTTGAAGCTACCTATTTACTAGGGCAGCTAGCTAATCCCTATTGCAGAGCTCACCTGTGGTTTATACTGCAACTATACTAAGTAGACCTAAGTTACAGTTTCTGGGAGAGAGCATATTATCTAGTGTGATCAAGAATCTGAATAAGTCCAGCATACTCAAATCCTCGGTCATGCTGATTTGGGATTTAGTGCTAGCACATCCCTCAACAGCCTTCATGGGTTCTATCTACCCAATTTCACACACAAGGCTTGGGTCAACCTGTGATATTGTTTTCAAAGTTGCCACACACTGAGATTGCCTTCCTGGAAAATTGACCATGGTGAAATTCAAACTTGGGTGTCAGGGCTAGAAAGCAAACATTCCAACCACTTGGCCATGTGCCTATAAACACATACATGCACACACACACACACACACACACACACACACACACACACTTTGGGGGTGGGTTCCTCCAGCCAAAACAAGGGCAAATGTCCATATAAATATATCTGCAAATCCTTTGTTTTTGAGTTAAGTTGGAAGTTTACAATAGACATTGTTAAATGTACAATCCAAGATACAATCCCAAAATACTTATTAACCATAGTTTGTAGTGCCACAGATCCTGTCTCACCAATGCAACAATAAACGGTGGCAAAGGTTGGATGATTCAGTTGCCTTTGGTCTGGAAATACATTCTGATACAGCCGTGCAGCCTCGTGTCCATTACCATCTGCATGGCCGTATGTAAAAATCATATCTGCGTGCCCATGATATGACTATCCTGCCATTGTTAAACAGAACACTTCTCAGTAAACTCACTATTATACACATTAAGCGTTGAACACAGACTAGCCACAAATGTACACGAAGGACAAATGTAACTTGGCAACACAGTACCAACTACCATAAACTTTCTGCAATCGTCAGGCCTGACGATTGCTTCTTGTATGAAACAGCTTGCTGCTTCTGAGTGTTGACTTCAATGTTCACTTATATTTACATACATTCTATCTCCGATATTGAGTACTTTATCTCATAAATATAGCATGCCTTGAAACACATACATACATACATATATATATATATATATATATATATATATATATATATATATATATTCAATTAGAAAACAGCCAGCCTTAAGGGTCCATTGATTATATTTTATTTCCTTATGTAGGTGGTTTTTCTGGTTCATTAGATCCCATTTCCAAGGGTGAAAAAAAAAAAACCCCAAAAAATATATATTAAATTTATAATCTCTTTCTATTTAAAATATATAATGCATAAATTAATTAAAATGATTTAAATATTAATTACATTAAAAATTCAACTCGTTTACTCACTTTCGTTTATTAGACATTAAATTAAATCACTTAGCGTCCACGATAATTTACCAAAATATTATTGTAATTATTTACAATGTTCAGACTGTTGTCCTTATCTTTGTTACCATATTCATGATGTTTTGATCATTGTACACTCCAGCCTTCTTCAGGTGATCGAAGAAACTCTTTTTCATCCAAAAATTTAAAAAAAAAAAAAATACCAAAAATAAGAGTAAAAAAAAAAAAGATATAAATATATGAATAAAAACTATTTACACTATTTACAATGTTCATCTGGAAGAGGCATGGCATTTGGAACTAGAACAACTTTCCCTGGTTGACAAAATAAAGGGTTTGGTTCAAAATTCCGATCACCTGAAGAATTTATAGACTTGAATAAATGTTAATCAAGTATTAGTTGAAAGATTGTTTAAAAAAATACCAAAAATAACTAAAAAAAAAAAAATGAATAAAGACTATTTACAATGTTTAGACTGTTGTTGTCCTTATCTTTGGTGCCATATTCACAATGTTTCATCCATTGTACGCTCCGGCCTTCTTCCGAATATCTCAGTTTCAGCTATTTCCCTTTACCTGAACTTTTCAAGGTTTTTATTCACCTCTGCTGTTGCCAGGTATTGAACTCACAATTCTTTGGGTCAAGTCACTGGATTACTTCAACCAATGCTTTTATCCACTGGTCCAAGGGCATAGCATGTGGAACTAGAACAATCTATCCCAGTGGATGAAATAAAGGGTTTGATTCAAAATTTCAGTCATCTGAAGAAGGCCTGAGCATACAATGGTTGAAATGTTGTGAATATGACAACAAAGATGTGGACAGCAATCCAGACAATGTAAATAGTGTAAATAAATACCTCTTCTCTGAAATATAGACAGATAAAATATTATTTTCATCTTTTAGACTGTAGATTTATGAGTATACCTACGTCTGCATCTACTCAGTATCTGACCTGTCAACCTTTGCTCTAGAGAAGTGATTAACAAGCTAGTCTTCCAGTAGAATAATGAAGAAAACAATACCATGCCCATGCACCCCCACATTCATATGTACTGGTCTCTTGTCACTATCTGACATCTGCTTAATATATATTAGGTAGGAACAAAAGTTTGTCATGTTTTTTTGAACATGTGATATTGTATCACATATGTGTTGCATTGCAGTTCAGACTAGACACCCAAGTTCATTGACAGGGTGCAGTTTCTTCTAGTCAAATTCTTATAGCTTAAAAATTATCCCTCGGTGAGATTGTTACCTACGAATGAAGAACAAAACAATTTCTAAAAGTAAACTAGATTTTATTTGTCGGTTGTAACCTGCGGAAATTTTAATACCTGGCAAGTGTCTTGACAGTGCAATGCTGAGATCCGAAGACGTATTGGGATGGCCAAAGACATATTTCAAAAGCTAGGCAGATTATTACGAGACAGGAGGATTTCATTGGTAGCAAAAAAAGAGTAATGAACTGCTACATATCTGTCCTCCTTTATGGCAGCAAATGTTGGACAATCTCCTCAAAGATGAAGAGACTCTAGGCAACAGAGGTGTGGTTCTACAGAAGGATGCTAAGGATACCATGGACTGAACGTGTGAGCAACAATGAGGTTTTGGGGAGGATGCAGACAAAGAAGAAAGTTGTGCTTAACATCAGGAAGAGGTAGCTGAAATTTATGGGAGATGTAATGAGAAAAGAGGGCTTAGAAAATCTGATACTCACAGGGTGGATAGGGAGACAAGGGAAAGCAATGCATGACATACTTAGCAGGCTTAAGCAAGTGCATAACAGAACAGGGTCTGGGAGAAATAACAAAGATAAAACTTATTGAGAGCTACAAGGGGCAGGAAGATGTGGAGAGCCATGATTGCCTACGTCCTGAAGGGACATGGCACATAAGAGGAACCTATTGCTATAAGCAAGTGAAGTAGAGACGAAGTGTAGGTGAGGAGGTAGTTGTACAGTCCAGCAGCTGTCTACTCTGTTCTCCAAGACTGCTTTGTCGTTTCTGCGTGTTTTTCATGAGATGGTTAATTTTATAAATAACAATTTTTCTTTGTCTTGTCATCCTCATCTAAAAAAAAGTAATTTATCTTCGTTCCATGATTTTCTCTCTGTCTAAGGTTCTTGCTCTGTACTTTGAAGTTGGCTTCACTTACTGATGGGTCGAAAGTAAATGTTCCATATCCATTTCTGTGACAGGTCCCGCTGTTTTCAATTTAACAAGGCCTCAGCTAACTCATATTGCTATACATGCTTTAAATTTGTTACATATCTACAGATATATTTGGGATAACAATGGTATTGAACAAAAAAAATCAACATCCACTGTTTAAGTGTTCTAAGAAATATGACTTAAGACAAACGATTCCAAAACAGAAGCTGTGGTCTGGAACTGGAATAAAAGCAGAGATGGCGCCAACCCTGAACTCATCATAAAATTTCAATATGCAGAATTAGTAAATACCAAATACTTCAAGTGGTTAGAATGTTTGATTTCTGACCATGTGACCGGGGTTCAAATTTAACCAAAGGCAATTTCTCAGGAAGGCAACTTCCCAATATTATCAGACTGGAGGGGTCGATCCCAGCATATGGAACCTTTTGGAAAGTGCCTGAAAACCATACCTGACCCAAACTTTGTGAGTGAAATTGGGTAGATGGTACCCCTGTATCCTGTCAACAGCTGTGCTAGCACGAAGTCACAAGTCATCATGACTGAAGGTTTAAGCATACTGGCCTTGTTCAGATTGCTGATCACGCTAGGTAACACACTTTTTCCCAGAAACTGTAACTAAGGTCTGAGCAGCATAGTTGCAGTATAAACCACAGATAGGCCTTGTGGGTGCTTAACACAAATGTGCCTGAGCAAGCATCTGCAATAGGGATTGGTCAGCCACCCTAGTAGATGGGTATCCTTGAATACGAGTGCCCAGTTATACTGAGGTTCTCTTCTATGATCAAAATAATATGTATGTGTTTCCATGGGTTCAGTTCTGGGACCAACATTTAGTAACTTCTACATGGCTAACCTTGAAAATAAGATATTTAACACCACTAAAATACCTTCCATCTATCTAAAATATGTAGATGATATTATTATCTTAGTTAAAAACAGATGAAATACATGAACTACAACACTTTAAAAAAAAAAAAACTGTTCTTAACTACATATATGAAATTAACAATAATAAAATCCCTTTTCTTGTTGTATTGATAGACATTAATAATACTTTTACTACCTCACTATATTAAAAAAAAAAACAACTAGCATAAACACATGCACTCTAAACTATAAAAGTGAATGCCCTATTAAAAAATACCTATTCTACAAAATTTAATAAGTGTCCAAAAGTTAACTTTCGCAAAAAAAAAAATTTTTTACCCTGAATTAAAATAAACATGAAATATATATTTTTGGTCAAAACAAGTTTGTCATGTTTTTTCAGTAGGTAATATTTGGACACATGATTTTGTTTCTTGCATGCTTTAAATTTATTACAAATATTCATAGTTGGGATAAAAATGGTCTTGAACTAAAAAATCAACCTCTACTACTAAGTGTTCCAAGAAATATGACTCAATGTCAATATTTCCAAAACAGAAGTTATGATCTGGAATTGAAATGAAAATGAAAACAGAAATAGCAACCAATCTGAATCCATCATAAAAATTCAGAATGTGGAGTTAGTAAATACTTAACACTTCAGTGTATGGACCATTTATAACAAATTTAATATAAGGAAATTGAATACAGAAGAGGCTGTGCTAGGGGTAGTTTCTCCCAATACCACAAACTGCTGCAAAACTAAAACATTAATCTAAAAATCTGAGTTGTTTGTAAATAGCCTTTTTAGATGGACTTTCATATGGATGTCATTCATGGTGCCAAACTTGTTAAAAAAAAAAATGTTAAAAATAGCTTTGAGCAAATAAAGTGAGGACCATTGTTCTACAAATGTTGGGAACAGGTTCAATAGAAACACTGAAACCACTCGAAGACTTTCAGCAACAACTAAAATGGATAGTGTATATAACTTGATGAGAAAATGACATCAACATGTTGATATTCCACACTGCTTCAAACAAAAGGTTAGGAAGGAAACCCAGATACCATTTTGCTAGACTGTCACTCTAGTGTTATTTATAACAAGAAAACAAAAAAAATGTGTGTTATTGGCAGGAAGGTTCTCCTTCGACAGCCATACCACCAATATCTGTTACTGACATTGTCAGCCAAGATAAAGTAAGAGACATTATTTTTGGAGCAACCCTTGCACGTAAATCTATTTATAGAAGACTATGTTAGATAAATTTCTATGTATCAGAACAATGTTAAGTGACTTTCAGTTAGAAGTTAGGTAGACTTCAAGGAATTAAGAAATTACATGAACACAAGAGACATTTTACAAATAACCTAAAACTTGAAGCAGGGACTTATACTATGACCTGTAATGATTGTCATAAAAATACTTAGACTTTGAGGAACTTAAATGAAAGATTATATGAACACAAAAGGGATCTCTTACAAACCATACTCACTGCATTAGTCATTCTTCATAATCATTCAGACCATAATTTCAACTTAAAAAATGCTGCTTTAATTAAGAGAATAATTTACTTAGGAAAATATGTATAGAAAGTGCACTGACTTTTGAATCTTTCATGGCAAATTTGCATTCTTAGGATATTTCACCTCTCTTAACAAATTTTGTCACAGTATGAGATATTTAAAAACAAAACCAAGGGGGAGTTGAATGAAACACATTGAACCCCAGAAATTTAAGAATTTTAGTACTTTTCACTTTGAGCATTTCTTCTCAGCTTATAATTATAACTGATGTTCATTTATATCACTATATATATATATATATATATATATATATATAGGGAGGCAGACAGACAGACATACATACATACATACATACACATATATATATATATATATATATATATATATATATATATATATATTAAAATCATACATTTTAGATACATCAAGGGTGGTTTTCAGTGATGCACTGTTCTCATCGCTGATTTTGAGTTTCGCATCATATCGGCTCCAACAGCAACCCCGACCTGATTCTAGACGAGTCAGGCCGCCTCCTCGAAAGCATCGAGCTACACTCTGTGACATTGCAAAAAACTAGCAAGGCTGGACCTCGACCGTTCTTATTGACATATGTTAGCATCAACCAATGAAAATAGAGCTTTTCACATTTCTCTTCTACATAATGGTGTCTTATTACTACATCCGGTTTTCAATTTCCGGAATCCATACCCAGGTGAGCTGTTATCTTTATTGCATTGTTTACGTCCATGTTTTATCTTTTAAATCCCAATCCCATATCAATCCTTAATTTTAAATACACCTACATTTATACTCATCTTAAAAATAATCTATACTAGCACTTTCTCAAAAGAAATTCCCTTTTTTAACACTACGGTAAAAAAAAAAAAAAATAAACGTATACATGTTTTGTCATTTACCATCTAAAATAATTCGATAGCCTGCGAACAATAAATAAATAAATAATTATTCAATCTACTCAATTAAGTAACCTACTCACATATTTACAATCTAATACATATTTCTCAAAATAAATCTACTCAACCAGTACTAGCATCAACTTCCTAAATTTCCAGACTATTATAACTACGAAACTATACCTTTCTACCCCATTCCATTCCTAATAAAACTACAATTAGGTTTACATAATCAAATAATACCGCAAGTAAGCACCAAAATATATATATATATATATATATATAATAATCATAAACATAAAGGCAATCAGTAACCGAAAAGCCAAATTAAAAAAAAAAAAAAAAAAAATCCCTCCCCAAATATAATAATGATTCTCCACACCTATCCATAACAGTTTGACTACCCTAACTTAATATAATCTCTTAATATTCCCTTATAACGTATAACATGTCTTCTAATTATGATTCTGAGATTTTCCTTATATATAGATTACAGGTAATTGATCCATTGGTATGTAATCCAGATGGATCCTAGTAATATTAATTATTAAAACTGATCCACAGAGAGCTCAATGTATTTATTATAACAGAGCATATGTATTTTTTTACAGTAAAAAAAACAAAAATTACCTCAACATAGTGATAGTCTATTTCAAGCTGTTTTCTAAAAATCCATTAAGAAAAAAAAAAGAAAAAAATCTAACATGGAAACCCCCCTGTAATTGTAGAATTAAGGAAAACTGCCCAGTTGAGGGCAAGTGCAGATCCACTAGGGTAGTACACCAGGCAACCATTATATTTACATCGGCATTTCTGCAGGAGAATTTAAAAAGAGAATCAATACAGATAGATATTCATTCACCAGTCCAAAATGAAAACACCAAACAGCCCTTTCGAAAAAATTTTGGGAATTGAAGGAAAAGGGTCTGAATCCTTAAATGAATTGGAAAGGTTTCGCAAACACCCCCAATAGTTTTAGGGATAGGTGCAAGCTATGTTTAGAAAAAAAAAAATCGGGATAATATAAAGATGAATGCAAACTATTAAATCAATGGAGAGAACTAATTGTGAAATGTAGACATAGGAATAGATTCAAAATTACATGAGAATATATGTGGGGTGTATGTGTGCATATAGTGGCATATATGTATGAACATGTAAATGTACATATATATATATATATATATATATATATATATATATATATATATATATATATAAAATATATATGTATGAAGATATGTACTCACGTAAGTGTTGTTGGACAGCATGATTTATTCCATTGGGTGCTCTGGTTTTACCCACAATCTATAATTCAACTAATTTATATTAATCTTAACGGGTTTAAGTTTAAATCTCCCATTACTTATTAATAATACTGGACACCTGTAGAACAAAAACTATTTACTGTGAACCCCAGAAAAACACACTCGGGGCTTGTATAAGAAACGCCACATAGTAGGAACTGATATTAAACTACAAACAACAAAAGGTCCTAGCCATAAATAAACTCCAACCCCAGACCGCTTCAAGATACCTTATGTCCCCAACAGTCGCTAACACAAACCCATTCTCATTACCAAGGTATCTACCAGAGGAAGACTGACATTGAAAATAAATTTAAAACAATGCTCTGAGACAGACACTTAAGGGCTGATGATAGCCACATACAGAATGACTTGAAATAGACTACCCATGTTGAGGTAATTTTTGGTTTTCTACGGTAATATATATCTTACTTATTATAAAATGCAGATTGTGTGTGTGTCTGTACATTTATATATTGGATCGGATTTCCTACATTTTTCAACCGATTTCAACAAAACTTCATAGGACTACATAAAATTACCTTGCTGTGGTTTGGACAACGCCAAAAATTGGAAAAAAAACAATTGTTTTTGCACAAAATCAGTTGGAAAATATGATAAAACACGATTCTGTTGCTAGAATGAAAGGGGGACAACGCATATCGAGTTATACTTATTATAAAACCCAGGTTGTTTTTGTGTGTGTGTTCGTTTATATATGGGATCAGATTTCCTACATTTTTCAACCGATTTCAACAAAACTTCACTTTTTTTTGGCAGGTAGTGTTTCTTATTGCCTTGCACACTTTTTCTTTATTTTTTACATTCAGAATGCTTTAAAAATTTCATTTACAAGACAATTGTTTATAAAAAAAAAATTCTATTCAATCGATAGACTCATAACGATTGAAAACAATGTTTTTGTTTGAGTTTGGGTTTGACTAATTCGTAAAAAAACCCCAACTAATTAAAACATGCGTGTCCATCAACCTTAAACAATAATCTTTGTTAATTTTATTTTTCAGTCTTTATGATGGTCGATACTTGATCAAACTCTTACTGTTACATCCTTGGGCAATGCCGGGCTCTCCTGCTAGTATATATATATATATATATATATATGAAAAATTTCTCACAGTTAACCTGTAGAAAAAGACAATATTTTTAAATGTAAAAGACGATAAGAAAAGTGTAATAGTTGCCAATGCGTTTCGTCCGATGTGGACTTTTTCAAGGTGAAACAAATGCTACACTCATAAAAAAGAAAATATCTCACTCAGAAAATCTTCGAGAGTGCCACCATTGAATATTACCCAAACATTAATCTACGCCCAGATTTTTTCCCTATTTCACCTTAACAGAATTACTACTCTCCCAAACAAACGTACAGGACCGTATCAAGAAATCAAAAGAAAATGGTTGAATCCGTCAACACAGCAATAAAAATAATATTTCCACACGTGACAGTAATTGACGTAATTTCAGTTAACACTATGTAAATAGCATTTTCTAAATTCTTCCAGTTGCTAAGAATATGTTGTTTTGTTATTATTAGTTACTTTGTTTAATAAATTCATTTTGTTTCACCTTGAAAAAGTTCACATTGGACAAAACGCATCGACAACTATTACAGTTTTCATTTTATATATATATATATATATATATATATATATAATAAAAAGGCTTAAACACTAATATTCCATGGTCATAATTTATTCCATTGGAATCATAAATACGATCCAATTCATCAGACTTACAAATTAAAAAAAAAAAAGCTTTTTTTTTTTTTTTTTTTTTTTTTTTTTTTTAAATTTGTAGGTCGGATGAATTGGATCGTATTTACGATTCCAATGGAATAAATTATGACCATGGAATATTAGTGTTTAAGCCTTTTTATTATATTCTTACTCTGTCCTGGACATTGAGTTCTACCTGGATTCTCTCCTCTTGGAACTTTTTTTATTCAAAAAAAAATATATATGTATGTGTATGCATGCATGCATATTTATATATTTTGCATATGTATGTGTATATTTACCACTAATATTATATATCTATCTATCTATCTATATATATATATATATATATATATATATATATATATATATATATACATAACTAGTTTGAATAAGACTGACATTTTATTTTTTTTTTGTTGGTTGAAATAAGCTTATTTGCCATATGAAGTGATTTTGGATTTTGTGTGTGTGTGTATATATATATATATATATATACACACACACACACAGATTCAAAACTTTTAATAATGTGTTTTCTCAGCAACATGTCTCAATGGCAATGGGTTCCCTCATTTTCCCACTCTATATTTTATTATGAAGATATAATTTAAGAATAAAGCAAATGTTTCTTGCACTTATTTGAAAATATCAAAATTAATATGCATTACATAAATAGTTAAAAGAAATCTTTTATGATCTTTCATTTTAAAAATTTACAACTGGCCACTTGATTTCTTCAGTCTTCATTGTCTCTCTCTGTTGTCATCAGCATTGAGTTTTTTTTCTCAGCCATGTTTTAACAAAAGGAGTGGCATCCCATAAATCTAAAGGGAGACGAATAAAATTAATGTCACCAAATTTGCAGCTGCAAGGCGGCTTCTTTTATCTGAGTATATAATGTTAATTCTTGAAAAAACGTCTTTCTGCTTCGGAAGAACTGATAGCAATTGTATTGATAATAGTTTTTGCTTTTTCTACACTGAAGAATTTGAGGATTATGAAAGCTTTTTAGAACATTTTCTACATAGTCACAAAAATCATTAATGAGAAAGTTGTAATGAAATATTTTACTGAAGCCATTCAGCTTTTCTTCAACACCTTTCCAGGGAATAACTATTGAACATTTCAAGTATCTGGCTCTGGCAAGTTCAGTAGTTCATGAAATTTGTATTAACCTTTACTCAATCACCTGAAATTACATCCTCAATTGATTATATGACTACAATTTGTTTGTTTGGGTTGCAGCTGGCAATGGGTTCACTGAGCTCATAAAATTCCAAGAACAGGTTCATGCAAACCCACTGAATCCCACCAATATATAATATATATTGTAACCCGGATATAAGAGAGATTTTTCTCTGGTCCCAAATTAGAGCCATACTTACCTAAACAAAATAGACCAAACCCGGATATAAGAGACTTCTTCTCTGGTCCCGACAACTCTATTATATCCGGGTTACACTATATATTCTCTCAAACATGTTTGGTTAAATAATATGGATTAGTTCTGTCTGTAAATTATTAAATTTTTCAAATTTACAAATTAGGTGTTTAGTGATATCGGTAAATATGCCAAAGGTCATATTTATTTTTATTCTATATTATTCTCTTCCCAAGTAATTTCAAATGTTGCTACATTCATTTTCAAGGGTTGTCTGTATATTTACCAAAATTCTAGCATTCTCACATTTGATGGAACCAATTTCAAGTCACTCAAGGTGATGTCATATAAATAGTCAAACTGAATTTTTTTTTTCTTTAAAAAACACACTTCACTATGGGGAAAGATACTTTAGGTAATGTTGCCTGCTTCTCTTTTATTGTAACATCCTCCAGAATTTGGAGACTTTCTTTGTACTGTCATAAAAAAAAACAAAAAAAACTCAGTTTGAAGGATTTCTGTCCGGACCATTAACTTAACACCTGGAAACAAATTATCTAATTAATTTGTGTGTCAAAAATAATATCAGTTGTAGTTAACTTACAATGCGAAAAATCTTCAAATCAAATTTTAATTCCAAAACCACTGCTACAAGAAATTGGTTTTTCCAATCAGAAAATATAATATCCTATTGAATAATGTGAAGATTATCATTATTTGAAAGTACATATGTATATGAACAACTGAAATATACTAAACATCGTTAAGAACAAGGTTAGGTGATGGCCTCCTGGAGGATGTTTTGCTCTGGATATCAACAAATATTCTTCACTAATGTAGAGAAGTTATTGAACAATAAGCAGAAAGAAGTGTTTCATTAAATAATTTACCATTTCTAACTGTATTTAGTTTGTAGTAAGGAATTTTCATTTTGGGTTGGGTATGCTGGTATCCTGTTATTTCTGCAGTAAAACTGGGAACCTTGTTTAAATAATATTAACTTTATTTTTTTTTTCTGCAGGCTAAGGCTGCCTTCTGGATTGAACAGTTTGAAGTCAATACAATTATAATACATTTGATATCATGGCCTTCTTCTAAGGCACTGCATAGCTGTCTGGCCCACTCTATCCAAAAGGTTGCTGGCCTCTGGTTTATATGATTTCACCTTGAGTGATTTGAAATTGGTTCCATCAAGAATTAAAAATAACAGCTGCATAAATATACACATAACAATCCTTGAAAAAGGAATATAGCAAGATTCAAAAGTGATTGGTAGGAAAATAATATAAAATAAATATGAACTTTGACAAATTTACTGATAACACAAGACACCTAATTCTGAAATTTGAAAAATTTTAAGAAATTGACAGACAGAACTTGAACATAAATATATAATGAAAATGAAAAATAAGTAAAATAAATTAATCCAAACAAATAGATAAATAAACAAACAAGCCACTACTGTAAGAATAATTGCCAGAATAGATACCCACAATGTGCTACTGATATATATATATATATATATATATATATATATATATATATATATAAATAAATAGCTTAGGAAAAATTCAGCATTTGCGGCCTGATGATTGCGTCAAGCATGAAACAGCCTGTCGCCACTGAGTGTTGACTTCAATGTTCACCTCTCTCTCTCTATATATATATATATTTTTGGGAAAATTGTATGACACAGTGAAAAAGTTTACTTGTGATGCATTTCATCGTTCAGAACTTCATCGAACTAAATTTGTTATATTGGTAGAGTTACACATGCGCACGACAGAAAGATGCTGGGAATTTTAGATGTTTTTTTTTGTTTTTTTTATCAGCTAATTTCATTTAGAGTCATCTTCTTTCTATCAATTTTTTAAGTAGATATTCCACACTGTGATATTAGAAGATCTGCCAGGAATGGTAAAATGTTATAAGAACCAGGGCACAAATTTACCGTAGATGATCTTGCAATTAAGACACTCTAGACATTTATATTGAAGTGAATTATTTTCTCCTTTGTCATATAATTTCCCCAATAGTGTTCTTGATATGTAAAAATATGTATCGTTATCTCATATCTCATTCCATCAATAAGAACATTACTTGATTGTGATAAACTCATTTTAGAAAATGAAATGTTACATAGATTTTTTTCCACTTTGTCATTTAATGGCCTAAATATTTTTTATCTTGTGACCCCAGCAGTCACAGTGGAGAAATGGATTGCAGCTGAGATTGAGGAATTAAAGAGACAAGTTCAAATTCCAGTTGAGTTCATTAAATTCACTTATATGCTAACACCCGTGGGAAAGGTGTAAATCCAATCTATGGGTAAATAGCAGGTCTGACTGGATCCTATAACCTTGGGTGGCAACCAGTTTAGGAGAAAGCACAACTTTGAATTTAAAACCTGAAGGCCGAGTGTACAAACAGAGGGTGACCCACCCAGTGGTTTTTGGCTGTCAGTCAAGAGCTTAGCTTGGCAGCGTCCATCTCCTCTCTATCTAAAAACCCACTGAAAGGAACATGACAAAGAAGAATCAAAGTCTATTTCTTCTGCCTTCAGGGCTCCCATCACCAACAATTGCAGCAGTCAAGTGTAAAAATAGAAAAAAATTAAATATAAATCATTCTGTATGTCTGTGTGTGTAGATATCTTGGAATAATTATAAGCACAATATCTTGCTGTTTATTATTTATTCAAACTTTCTCATGTTGCTTGTTATCATTATAATATTCAGATGTGTGTCATCTTCCCTAATGTTCTGGGAATTCTGAATTAAACCCATTATTTTATTTAGGAGAATATTTATCTTGCTAAGGGAGATAGCTCATGTTTGTTAATTCTGTTTTTCCATTTTTGTTTGTTCTGGCATTCATCTTCTTCCACATGCTTTGTCCTTTCACAACGTGGGCAACCCTATTTCTCCACAACTTTGTGTTTTTTTTGTATCCCTTAGCAAGGCTTGTCTTTTTGATATCTCTCCATTTACACAAGCTTGTTAGGTAGGTTTGTTGTGGGATAAATATTGGATAAATATTAGTCCCCATTATGTTGCAGGAATTGACACTTTGGAAAGTAAATATTTACGGGCTCCTGGAAAACTTATCCCACAAACAATATTAGTGGACTCAATGTGAGTCCAGGTAAAAATGAGTATTACAAAGCAATATAAAACAAATGACAATGCATGTCTTGACAAAAGAATTACATGTAACAAAAAGGAATGAACATGAAACTAGCTATAATCAGAATTTGGTTGTCTGTGTATGTGAGAGAAAATGAATGTGCGCCAGTAGGGACGCTTTTTCCCCCCACTCACATGTAACTATGTCTTATAGCCAGAGTTGAAAATATGTAAAAAAAAAAAAAAAAAAAAAAAAAAAAAAAAGAATAGGGAGATAAATGAATGCCTTTATATAGGCTTAAAGAGTACCCCCCTAGAGACGTTTTATTTGGCTAAGTTAAGTGAGATAACCCACAGGTTATTTACTGCTTTCTTCTGGCTTTAAGTATATTCTGTTAGTGTCAAATTTTCTAAGTCCTCTTTCATCATTATGTGCTGTAGAAATTTAAACTTTCTCTTTTTGATTCTAAGTATATAACCTTTCTTTCATTTCCTTAAAACTTTACTGCTGCTCAGATGTTTGATCTATTATATTCTCAGCATCCTTCTGTAGAACTACATTTTTGCTGTTTCAAGTCCTTCCTCCATCTGTCAGATTGTCCAGCATTTGTCGTATAGGAGGTCTGATATTACATAACAGTACAGTACGCTCTTCTTTGTTTCTAATGAAATTTTCCTAGGGATATAAATGTTGTAGGTTACTCGATAATCTTGAGTTCAATCCCTACCTCAGGCACAAAACAAAATATCAAGTATTTAACATGTGTACAACACATTAATCAGCGACTTAGTCACTGACATTTTTTCTTTTAAATTTTTAATCTACCATAGGGGGAATTATGGGAATGCTTAAAGCTATATTGTGTGTGTGTGTATATATATATATATATATATATATATATATATATATATATAAATTGAGAAACCCAACTTTCGTGCTACAGCAGTTCACCAATTTGGAATTCAACTCCCTCCCTGATGATACTGGATTGGTGAAACTGCGGTAGTGGGAAGTTTGGTTTTTCTCATAAATTTTATGCATCCTGGGTATGATGATAAACTACAACTGACAGTATGGAACCACCTTTTAATTTCTGTTGTTCCAAGGTCCATCCTGACCCAGGGTGGTGGCACCTGTTAGGGTCCCAGCAAACTGGTGTCAAAACACTAAGAAAGTACAAAAATAGATTTTATAGTAAAAAGAAAAAAAAAAGAAATTACCAGCAATACATTTGATTTTCAACAAAACACTCTATATCAATGTTCTTACAAAGAATATATATTATATTCATACAAACTAATCCTAAAAAATCTTGTCAGCATTAAATAGGCCATAGTTTTTGATATGCCATAAAATGAAATAAACCAAAGAATACATATTCTATTCATACGAATGTTTTCTAAAAATCTTGTCAGCATTAAATAACCCACTGAGGTTGATATGCTGTAAAAGAAAAATAAACCAAACCATAAATTTTATATCTTAAGTTGCTCTACATTTTCATTTTTGGGATATTTATTAAATGCTTTTTATTGATTTTTAAAACAAATTGAGAAAAAGAGGATTTTGCGAAAGTTCGTTTTTTGAATTATATGTATGAGAAGGCAGAAAAAATCTTTGCAACACGTTTTGTCCTTTAGGAAGTTATAGGATTAAATTTGTCATGTTGGTGTGACTACACATGCGCTCAAACGAGGGATGTTGGAAATTTGAAATTTATATATATATATATATATATATATATATATATGCACATATATGTGTGTTTGTGCACACACACAACCTTTCACACATACATTCTTTCTTAGATTAAGTCATTTGCAAGTGTGCAGTAATATGAATCTGTTTTTGAAGTGTATGATGAAATTTGTTTGGCCTTGAAAGATATTGCATCATCCGTGATTGCATTAGATTCTGATCATACCCAGACACAATTGTCTCGACTGTCAATTAGTTGTCCTATGGCCATTGTCTTCTCTCTATACTAAGGGTTTCCTTTAAAACACTTCTCTTTCTCTCTCTCTCTCTTTCTCTCTCTCTCTCTTTCTCTTTCTTTCTCTCTCTCTCTCTTTCTCTTTCTTTCTCTTTCTTTCTTTCTCTCTCTTTCTCTTTCTTTCTCTCTCTCTTTCTCTTTCTTTCTCTCTCTCTCTTTCTCTTTCTTTCTCTCTTCTCTTCTTCCTCTTTCTTTCTCTCTCTCTCTTTCTCTTTCTTTCTCTCTCTCTCTTTCTCTTTCTTTCTCTCTCTCTCTTTCTCTTTCTTTCTCTCT
>OZ010608.1:24361401-24428901 GCA_963932145.1 Acanthosepion lycidas | reverse complement strand
GCTAATCCAGTGGTTCTTAACCTTTTTGGAATCGCAGATCCCTATAAGAACCAGCCCTTCATAGACAGATAGACAAGCAGATACTCACAGTCTGATTGGGTTTTCACAGCACTTGTACATGCATTTCTCCATTCTGCACACTGCATAGACATCACTTTTCAGCCAGTCACGCTTGAAAGAAATTGAGATCAATTAGTCCTCACCAAGATATGAGAAGATAATCAAGCCATTATAAACCGTGGAAATAAAACCATGCTCCAATAGCATGGCAAAAGTGGTTGGTTGCTTGTAGCATTCCAGCAAGTACCTGGCTCCTTTTACTATCCTCTACCTTTACAAGAGCCAGATCAGGCTGAGAATTGAGTACTGCTGTCATATATGGCTGGAGACTGCTCAGTTTTCGTTTTCCACTTTCAATAGAGCCCAATAGCTTTTCCACATCCTTGTAGATGAATTATTTTCCATTCTGCAACAGTTTTCTTGCAGAAAAGATGACATGAGCCTCTCATTGGTTTATCACTATTTCCATAGAGAGTGTTCAGATGAACTACACTCCTTAGTTTCACCACTCCTAACCTTTATGGATAAGACCTGCCATGCCATGCACATTGTAGTGAATCACTCCCATTTCTTTGTATTCTCTTGGTGAGATGTAAGTTCCACTTAAGCAACTTCTTCCCATGAACCACTGCTTTGTGAAAAAGGTTGCTTCCCCAATCACTACAATCTTAATCTGTTCAAGTCTAGGGTTAAACGTTAACTTCCACACACATTCGCATAAGCTGTGCCTCTTACTCTGTAACCCTCTACCTTGAGTGTTCCTCAAGCCTTGTACAGGGTGAACATCACTGTAAAAAAATCTCCATGTTTGTGTTTATTCATGTTTCTGTAGTTAGAGGGTGATGAAACAAATCCTAGCTATCACCCTCACCTGCACGATTGGTTCTTAACCATTTTTGATTTATGGACAAGTTACAGACCCCTGTAAGAACTAGCTCTCCATAGGACAGACAAACAGATACTCACAGTTGAGATTGGGCTTTCACAGCACTTGTACATGCATTTATTTCTCCATTCTGCACCATCATGCACACTGCACAAGCATCAGTTATCAGCTAGCCATGCTTGAGAAAAAAATGAGGTCAATTAATCCTCGGCAGGATGTGAGAAGATAATCAAGCCATGATAAACCATGAAAAATGAGAATTATCACTTGCTCCAATGGAGTGGCAAAAGATAGCAGTCAGCTAGGGAATGATGACATGTTTAAATGGCAAACATGGACCCAACAGCAAATCAAGAGATGCCTAGCAATCAACACTGTAAGTAGTGGCTTGGTGCATTTTCATTCAGGCAATAGCAGGATGCATTTTTCTTATTTCTTTCAATGGGAAACCATTGGTTAGGACAATGTTAATTTTTATCTGATCCTTATAAACCCCAGGTTAAGAAGTCCTGATCTAAGCTAAGAATTTGTAAGAAATTTCTAGTTATCTGATCTCTGTAAGATGACATACACAATATTCAGACAAGTTAGGCCTCAGTTTCTGAAAAAATCATTATGCCTTTTTATTATGCCTTTTTATTCTGAGTTTTTATCTTTAAGGTGTTTTTCTCATCACCCAAAAAAATGCACTTATACCAAGACTTACACTCATTTAGAATCTTACTGACTATATACACTTTCATTTAAGAAGCCATTTAACCAACAAAATAAAATATGGGTTGTAGTTGGGAAGGTTCAGCCTCTACTGCCAAACAACCAATACTTTGTCCAACATAATAGAGCTCAGTGTAAATACATAGATATATCTGAATGAATATAATAGGTCAATACCCTTTTGGAAACCAAGAAATTACCCCTATCTTTAGCCATCACTCTAGTATGAGGAGAATATAAAGGAATTTAACCCTTTGAGCCCTGACCATCACTTTAACAGTGGTAGAGAAAATGACTTAATGCCTAGCCACTGGTTGAAGTTGAGATGCCATATCAAGTCATCTTTGTTGTTACCAACATGTCTTGGCAGTTGTGCTCTCTGGACTTCATCGGGTAACCCTCAGAGAATTTTAAATTGAACCATTAATTTAATCTAAGGAATGAGGTTGTTCTTGTTCTACTGTCGAAAAAGGAAATACCAAGGTAGATTCCAACCAGTGAGGAGATTGCTGACACATTGATGAATAGAGATGTTGCTTCTTATAAACTAATGTTAGGCTATCCCCCTGCCCCACCTCCTTTTTCACTGATGTTGAACAAAAGCACAACTGGATGTGTGTCTTAAAAAGCTGTTTAAAGATTGCATTTGAGAATAGTAGAATGAATGGGTGGTTAAGGGGGTGTGTGGGGGGGGTAAAGTCATTCAGGTTACCGTAACAGCCTACCGAAAACACAGTACCCACTCAAGAGGTATTGTAGATTGTGGTAGTTAATTGACAATATGTCCTCACCATTTTTTTCATTATAATTTCAGTGAAAAGAAAATATATGCTTACTGAATTTATTTAATAAATTCAATACATTTTAAAATATGATTTGTAGAGGACATCGTGTATGGTGAATATAGCCTGAAATGTACATTTTAACTTGAAAATTTGGAGTAGTCTTATGTCCAGTCACCTTGTAAGCCAGCATATATGGTACTCAAATTGACAAACAGCTAAAGAAGGTCAGAGGGCACAATGTCTGAAATGTTATGATGATGATAAGGGACAATATTTAAATAATGAAAATATTATTTAAATAATGATAATAATACTGTAGCAAAGAAAATGATGACTTACCCCCTCAAACCAAGTGATAGCTTGTTGTGTGTATCCTATGATAATCCGCGTAACCTTTTCACCCCTTTGCAGAACAATCCATTCTTACACCCACACACCTGTTATCCAATCAAAACACTAGTTCTGACAAACTTAATTTCTCATTGGCTAACAGTCTTAAAAAGTATGCATGTGAAAAATGCCTTTGGCGCTCAAATGTGTTTGAGCCTATTTTCCAGAACCTATAAAAGAAAGAAATTCAAACCAACTTACCAGTCAGAATTTCACACTCAGAGAGATGCCAACCAATTCCACGCCAGTTTAAACTTTGACTTTCCCGCGCGAATCAACCTCTGACTCAACAACCTTTTGGCATACTCAATCTCTCTTTTAAACAAACTTCTCAAAAATTCATTTACTTTACTTGAGAAAGTGAAATATATATTCACTACATATTAGTAACAGTAACAAACAAAACTTTTAACAGTTAAAGGTACGCAACTTTTTACAACTTAGGAATATTTTACATAACACTCGTATACACACACTAACATTTGAACTGTAAAATCAAACACTTTTGTACGTTGAACAGCAAACTGTTTAATTCTTACAACAGATCTTCAAAACACTGATTTAAGCATTCAAACATCCTCAACAACAAACTACATGTCTTATTACATCAACATACAACAAATCGCCAATTCATAACTCATTTGTATATATTTAAATTGTATATAAATTACCGTATTGTTGTGTATTTTACTTGACTTTGTTTTTAACTGCTTTGCATGACCTGTTCTAAATATTCGTTTATTATTTGTTGTGGATAAATGTTAATGAACATGCCAATTTGAACTTGGCTCTCTGATTCCTCAATCCGAGCTGCTACCTATTACTCCACCATGCCTCCTTTTCAGATATACAACTGCAGAATTGAATTTTATCTCCTTAAAAAAAAAATTTACTGCAGATATTTTAAAATAATGTAAACAATATTACCTTCTCATCCCAGTAATTCAGACAGCAATTCTCTGCTCTTCTTCAGCTGCATCTGTTTGTAGGAAGTTGCATCATTGTTCTGCGGCATTGTGTTGGTGCAAGGTACTTTCTCTGCAATGCTGACTTGTATATATATATTCAACAGCATTTGTTGCACACATGCTATTTACCTGTGTAAATCAATGGACAATTCATGCATCTCATTACCTGCACAAATGTCTGATGGCAACATGTGCCCTATGCATAATATTACCGTTATTATATGATATTGATTCCAATCAGTTTGTATTGACAGACTTAATCTATTTGACAGGCTTTGACATTTCATATGGCAGTAAAATAATATATTTCTTGGCAGTTGGCTGCTTAAGTTAAATGTATTATGTTGATTGTGCTTTTGCAGGAGGAAATATTGATTGCTTTCTCTGTTGGCAAATTGCTGATGGACATCTTTACACGGTGTGGCCTTTATAATCACTGAGGTGAGAAGAATTTTAACTGTTCATCAAGTATTATATAATTGATTATCATGACCAGAACGTGTAAGGTAACTGACCATTTATCCATATAACAGATAGGCATTATAGATTTTTGAAGTACTTGGAAGACTACTAGATTTGAATTGATTTTTGTTTAAGACCAAAATCAGTCTGTCCTGGGTATGATGATAAACTACATCCACATCCAGGGTAAGACGATAAACTGCGTCCAACAGCAAGGCCTCTGACAAGGAGGTTTTGAGGGGCATGGCACCACTTCTTAATTGCTGGTGTTCCCAGATCCTGATCCGGGATGGTAGCAACTGTTAGGATCCCAGCTATAGTTAACTAACTGTGGTCAAAACACTATGAAAGTGTAAAAATAGGTTTTAATACCAGAAATTCTTTGTAAAAATTGTTACCAGCAATACATTTAAAAATATATTACCAGCAATAAAAATCTTAATGGCATTAAATAACCCATTGAGGTTGATATGCTGTAAAACAAAATAAACCAAACCATACATATTCTATTCATACGAATCTATCCTAAAAATCTTGTCGGCATTAAATAACCCACTGAGGTTAATATGCCATAAAATAAACCAAACCAAAATAAACCATATTCTATTCATACAAATGTATTATAAAAATCTTGTTGGCAATTAATAACCCATTGAGGTTGATATGCCATAAAACAAAATAAACCAAACTAAAATAAACCAAAGAATACATATTCTATTCATAAGAACTAATCCTAAAAATCTTGTTGGCATTAAATGACCCATTATGGTTTGATATGCTGTAAAACAAACCAAATCAAAATCAGTTTCCAATGTGCATAGTGAACTCACTACTCAGCCGTAATTGTTCTAGCGAGACAAGTTTGCTAACCATTCACCACCGAGGTGACCTAAAGATTTTCCAAGCGTAGCTTAGATGTGGCACATTAAGGTTGGATATGCTGTAAAACAAACCAAATCAAAATCAGTTTCCAATGTGCATAGTGATTTTCCAAGCATAGCTTAGATGTGGCACAAGGCCGAAATTAGGGGGGCACCCAATGAGAATCGAACTCACTACTCAGCTGTAATTGTTCTAGCGAGACAAGTTTGCTAACCATTACACCACCTCAAGGTGACCTAAAGATTTTCCAAGCGTAGCTTAGATGTGGCACAAGGCCGAAAGCATGGGGCATCCAGTGAGGATTGAACTCACTTTTCAGTAGTAACTGGTCTAGCAAGACAAGCTTGCTAACCATGCTGAGGTGCCCAAATTTCCAATGTGCATAGTATGGCAGGTCTGAACCGTGTAGGTTTGTACAGGTGGAATGAAGGAATATTGTTCTTCTGAGCACATTCTATGAAAATAGTGATAGAGCAGCAAGAAGCTTGTAATTTTTCATCTATGGGAAAAGGATTGTTGGGTGGAAAATAATTTATTACCACCCACTGAGATGACTCCTTCCCATTGATGTGGAAGAAGTTCCTAAAAAACAGATTCTTCCTCTGTTGTTGTTATATAAGAATAAAGTGTCGTTGCTGACACTTGAGTTTGATTATAGACTGCCAGTGAGAAAAAACAGATGATTCTATTATTGAATTAAGTAAACCATGTGACTATAGAGAAAACACATATATGGGAGCTAGTGTGTGTTTAATTGATCTGCATTTCTAGTCTATCCTCTATACTATACGAATTACCATCTCTACCCTATTCATGATACTATTTCAGTTCACTATACAGATTACTATTTGAGCAAGTACTATTAGTGCGAGTGCTATTTGGAGATGTCTGACAACAGCATTGTTCAGTGGCATACTATAGTTGTACTGGCGATTACAAGTCTCATCTACAACAAGCATTACAAAAGTGACGAGTATTCATTGGCATTACAAAATGTCGGAATGAGTGTTTATTGACATCACAAAAGTTGTATTATGGAATAAACTCCCAAAAGGATGCTTTAGCAAATTATTACAATCTTAATCTCAGCAAGTTAACTATCAACTGTTATCTATTCTACATAATATGCAAGCATTGCTCCTGTGGAACCCTATTAAAAAATTGTAGAAAAATTCAATAAATTTAAGTGATATAACTAACACTCATTTTTGTGCAAGAATAGGCTCACACAAGGTCCAAATTCAAATTTTCACATTAGCATTTATTAACCAATCATTAATGTTACCTCAAACATCATACAAATTTTCAAAATGCAGACAACCATGTGTGCCATTTGCTACAAAATTGAAAGCTCACTCTAGAAAAGGATTAACAATATTTTCCCTCCTAAAAATACATATTTAAAAAAAAAAAAAGGTTAATATATGTATTAACCAGTAAACCTCTGAGTTAAGTAAATCTAACTTTTGGATGCCTTGGTGATTTTTTTTTTTTTTTTTTGTTATAAATATATACCCTAAATTAACAAAATACAGTTTTCAGTAAACTATTGACCAAGGTTTGTAAGCAATATGGATTATTCACTTTTTTGTATAATTATTGAGTTTAAGTAACTTCTTACGAACATCTGATTTTTAAAATATTTCATACATGGAAAAACAAAAATATGTGATATATATTAGTACAAATAAGGTCAACTAATAGCTATTGCCTGCTATTATTATCACATAACACGTGTACATGTATACATAGCATAAATACATAATTTTCGCAAAAGGTAATTACATACAGCTTTTCACTGATACTAACACAATTCATTTTTGTTGTGTTGTAAAAAAAAAAATCAATTTTTGTTGCATTTTGTTTGTGAGGAATTTGTAACTTGTTTGGGTTTTTTTTTTTTTTTTTTTTTTTTTTTCAACTTGAAAGAAAACAAAGATTGCTTTTATATACCATAATTATTTAAATTTCTGAAGCTGTGTTTGAAGATTATTTCTTTCCTTTGCATTTTCCTCTACAAATATTGCTGACCACCAACCTATCGAACACATTTGTAAATGTGTTCCTCTACAAATATGGCCGTTATTTTAAATGTGTTTGATGTGTCACCAATATTTGTAGAGGATAAAGCATGCAAAAAGCAAAGGAAATCAATTATTTTACAAAAGTCATAACCCTAAAATATATTTAGTTGCATTGATGTGAGCTTGTGACCTTCGGTTTCAAACCCTTTGCAATTGTCAGACAAACTTGTCTGATGATTGCACAGGGCATACTTGTCTGATGATTGCACAGGGCATTCTTGTCTGATGATTGCACAGGGCATTCTTGTCTGATGATTGCACAGGGCATACTTGTCTGATGATTGCACAGGGCATACTTGTCTGATGATTGCACAGGGCATACTTGTCTGATGATTGCACAGGGCATACTTGTCTGATGATTGCACAGGGCATACTTGTCTGATGATTGCACAGGGCATACTTGTCTGATGATTGCACAGGGCATACTTGTCTGATGATTGCACAGGGCATACTTGTCTGATGATTGCACAGGGCATACTTGTCTGATGATTGCACAGGGCATACTTGTCTGATGATTGCAAAGGGCGTGAAAGTCAGGGTCACAAACTCACATCAACACAACTAAATATGTTAGCTCTATCACTGATATTGAGCGCTCACCAATAAGTACTGCACATATATAATATATAAATAATTTATATAAAAATTGCATATATATATATATATATATATATATATATATAGCATGTGTTGTCAGTAATTACTCAGGGTAGGCAGCTTTTGATCTTTTATGAAGTAAATCTACAAAAAATATTTTGTATAATAATCGGAGTAACCATCATAATTTTCTTGGATTAGGTTTATATTGTGCCACAGAAGGAAAATATAGCTGCTGATCTCTTTTATTCAGGGTAGGCACTGTCTACCCTGCTACCTCGATGTCATGTCCCTGATAGCTATATACAGTTCTATGTAGCTGCTGATCTATTTTATTTAGGGTGGGCACTGCCTACCTAGACAACACTTCCCATATATATTAGGTTGGTGCGAAAATAATGTCGTTTTTTTGATGTATTTTTTAACGTCAAAAACGACATTATTTTTGAACCAACCTAATATAAATGAAAGAGAGAATTGAATGATTAAATAAAGGACAAGTAGAATCATCTTAGTAAATTTAATGTATTTCATTATTTATTTTTTTACTTCATCAGATTTTTGGGAAGGGAAATAATACAGTGTTATATTTCAATTTTTAAATTCTATGTAAATTATACAATATGTTTCCTGGAAAAATCTGCATTAATACTCATCCTGAGTTGGCCCCAAGTTGTGTCTTTTATGTCATTCAATCATGCCAACTATTCACCTTTTTTTGTTTCTGCCAAATTACATAAAAAGGTTAGCTTCTCAGAGTTATCTCCTCCTAAATTCAAACACCACCACTTGAAGGAGCTATACCTAAAATATTAGGTTGGTGCAAAAATAATGACGTAATAATGTCGTTTTTTGACGTATTTTTTAACCTCAAAAAACGACATTATTACGTCATTATTTTTGCACCCACCTAATATATGCTTGAGAAAACCCTTTTTCTCTCTTTTTTTTTTTTTTTTTTTTTTTTTTTTTTACCTTGCATTTTCATTGAACTGCAACCATGTAAGGCTCTTGTAGAAAATATAGCGTTCCCTCTTGTGGGAGACTTTATTTTAGGAGACCACATGTGTTCATTTTACAACACGTATTAAACCCACAGTCTGCTACACATTCCATTTCTGCTCAATTGTTTTCTTGTGAGGTCTGGTCAGTTTTGTATATTTACAGCCTTTTTTTTTTTTTTCTCTTGGTCATATTTTTATAGTTGACATTAAAATAAAAATAAAAACCTCATTACCGCTTTTCCCCCAAATGATTATAAATCTAAAGAAACCTTTCTGTAACAACAGTTAGTAAAATGAGATCAATTATCTGAAAAAATTATTGGAATTAGATTACTGATGTTTGCATAAATAATCAAAAAAAATGAGTCAACTTACCATGCTGAAAGGATTTTTGAGTCTTGGAAGTGGGAAAGAAACATGATTTTTTTTTTTTTTTTTTTGTATTATTTGTTCAGTAATGTTAAGTGCAGATAAATAGACACAAGTATTTTCATATTATTTTGTTGTCTAATGGTAAAAGAAATCAACCAGCACTATAAGGTGTTTGAGTATTTTTATTTCAAAAGATTCATTCAATTTTTAAGTCACAAACATCTAATACAGTTAACCTTATTTTACGATCATAAATCAACATTTCACAACAGAAATACACATCATCTGGTTTCATTATTTTAATTGTTTTTCTTTTTTTTTTATTATTTTACTCTATTATAATTTTTTTTTTTTTTTTTTTTTTTTTAAATATCCAAGGTCTCCAAACCAGAGGAATAGTTCAAATATTTGCAGATTTTCACTCGGGATATCAAAGCCTATTTTCTAGACTAAATATAACCTTTGTTTAATAATAATTAATACATTTTGAGTAGAAAATGTGTAAAGTGCATTTATGCATTTTATTTCAAAAGATTCATTCATTCTATTTTTTTGCTTACAAACATTTGATCCAATTAACTTTCTTTTTTATCATAAACAAACACTTCACAACAGAAAATACACATCTGTTCTCATTATTTTAATGATTTTTCACTTGTTTGTTTTATTATTTTAATTGTCTTTGGAAATTTCTTTTCATTATTTTAATTGATTTTCTTCATTATTTTAATTGTTTTTTTGTTATTTCATTTTGTTTTTTTTTCCTTATTTCATTTTTTAAAAAATTATTACAGTTGTGTTTTTTATTATTTCATTTGTGTTTGTTTTTTTTTCATTATTTCAATTGTTTTTTCATGATATGAAATGAAAAAATACATTATTTCATTTTTTTTAAAATTCATTTTTTCTTTGTTTTAATTCTTTTCAATGTTTTCTTTGCATTATGTCTCTCTATGTTTTTTAGATGAGCTGTTGTAACTATTTACACTATTTACCTCATTTGAACTGTTGTCCTCAGTTTTATTGCCACATTCACAACGTTTCGGCTGTTGTACGCTTTGAGCTTCTTCAGATGATATAGATTGAAATTTCAAACCAAACCCATTATTTAGTCTACAAGGGTAGATTGTTTTAATTCTATGTGCCTTGTCTTTTTTAGATATATCGGTTTCAGTTATTTCCCTATTGTAACTTGTCCTGGGTAAGACGATTAACTACGTCCAGCAGCAATGCCTCTGATCAGGAGGTTTTGAGGAGCGTGGAACCAACTCTTAATTGCTGATGTTCCTAGGTCCACTCTGACCTTGGGTGGTAGCACCTGTTAGGGTCTCAGGTATGGGCAAATAGTTAACACCCAAACTTGTGTAAAAATAGGTTTTAATACCAGAAATACTTTGTAATAAAAAAAAAATTATTATCAGCAATACTTTAAAAAAAATAGCAATACAAACAGTTATACATTCTTTGGAAAAAATATGACCAGCTATCGATTTGTTCAAGGAAAAATATTCCCAGAAATAGATTTTTAAAGAAAAGCATATTACCAGCAATAAAAATTTTGTTGGCATGTTTTTGTCCTCTCTGCTGTGGACAGGTAATGAATTTGCAACTCCTTGAGTCAAGACAATTTTTGGATCACTCAGCATTGGCTGAGTAATCCAAAAAATCCACTGGGACATGTGGAGTTAGAACAATCTATTCAAAGTGGACTAAATAAAGGTTTAGCATCCTGCTATCACTTTTCTATCAATGTCAATTTTTGTGCAAATTCTGTGCAAAAAGTGGATCACAGAGCCTTGATATTTTTTCTCACCTCTCATCAGTCAGTTAATATTTAAATTATGTTCTCGCCTACGTCCTTACAATGCCTGTGCATTATTCAAAACCATTTTTCCACCAAAAATCGAAAATGCTCTCCGGAGCCAATCACATGATTACCTTGATTATAAATAGCAGATACAAAAATTTGTTCTTTCTCTTTTTGATTTCTCTCGCTTACTAAAATGTAGCTGTTTAAGAACTTATGTTTTGACCCAGTTTGGGTGGATGTCATGAAAACATATTCACACACGCACACATAGACGTACATACAGAAACTTACGAACATTATAGAACATTACAAGCATCAACATATTATGAATATTCAACTACAAGCAACGAAAACTAATTCACAGGACATTCACTTCTTCAACTCTTCTGAAGCTAAAAGTTTATCAACATATTCTCAGTTTTACAGAATTCTTTCAACTCTCTCACAATGAACATTTTGGGCGGCAAGATTATTCAACTTTCTATAAGGTCAGATAAAAGTATTTCCTTAGTAAAGACTTTAATTCCAGTCAAAGGGAAGTAACTCTTATTAATTATGCTTGTATATCATTGAATATAATATGAATATTGTTGTTATAAAAACCGTTTTGTATTCCTTCTTATTGTTTTATATTTTGTGGTATTTTGCATAAATATAAATTTGAGAGGTCACACCAACTAAGTGACCTCTACAAATGGTTTGGTTTGAAATTTCAATTGTATATCACCTGAAGAATGGCTGAAATGTTGTGAATAAAGAGGACAACAGTTCAAATGATGTAAATATTTTTTCATTGTTTTTGTACCAATTGTTTTTTAATTATATTAATCATTTTTCCTTTCTTCTTGATAAATTTCCAAGATCCACAAACGACATGAACAGTTTAGAGATTTCTGCAGATTTTTCACTTGGTAAGTCATGTTTTCTATAATAAATATTGTATCTGTTGCATAATAATTATTACATGTACTGTAAAAGTAATGCCTATTATAGGAGAGAGAGGCATCATAAAGGGTGTTCCTATAACTTGGACTGATTTTAAATGTGAATTAAGTTTAAGCGTCTAATGATTTTTTTTTTTTTTTCCTTTCAGATTTAACAATTGGCAATTTCGACCATAGAAAGATTAACAATCAAACATGTTAAAGTTATTGAAGCCTGTTACATAAAGGAACGTTCAAACAGAAATGCAATTTGCACACCTCATGATTTTTTTTGGTCAACATAATTGACCAACCGAGAGTGTAATCGGAAATGATGTAACGTTGTGGAGGAGAGGTTCAATTCTTGGGTACGGTGATGAATAGAGGTGTATTTTCAGACACATTCTCATGCACTGCAGCAATGTTTTCAGCTGAACGGCGTAAACAAGCATGCAGTGGTGTTTTCACATTTGCCAACGACCCAGTTTTTTTTAATTTACAAACAATTTTTCCAGTTGCACTCTTGAAACTTTAACACGTTGTTTGATTTTTAATCTTTCCATGGTTGAAATTGCCAAAGACTTAAGTTGTTAAATCTGAAAGAAAAAGAAAAAAATCATGAGATGATTAAACTTAATTCACATTTAAAATCGGTCCAATTTATTGGAACAACCTTGATTTTTGCTTTAATCTTAATTCTTTTAGCATTTAAACTTTCAAACATGATAAAGCTACTGACTGTTTATTGGCAAGTTTAACAGAATTGACTGGAAAACCTGATGTTTGGTAAATTGGTATCAGGAGAACTGCCTCTGAAACAATTGCCCCTTAGACAATTGCACCTATTAAAACAACTTTATGGGGAAGAATAATTACTAATAAGATATAACACTATTTGCCAGTTCTTATTTCACATAGGAGTAGCCATCATAAATAAACTTCCTTTTAACATGTTCACTTTGGACAAACTCCATGATGGGGTGATGTACTTGGAAAGTTGTATTGTGATCAGTACAAATACTGAATTCAGACCAGTTGTTGGCTTATTGCTACTGCCAAACTTGCCATTTTGCCAAATCCGTTCAGGTCAGGATAAATCCCATAAACTTCAAGATGGCTTTTAAAAATTTATGTGTTATTATTGAAGTTAAAGTAAAATTAAAAAAAAAAAATGACCCTTTCCATTGTCCAGGGGGCAGTTGTCCAAGGGCTGTTGTCCTATAACTAGTAATTCTTATGAGGTAGGTATTGCTTTAGAGATGATATATATTAGCAGAGGAAATGTAGGTAAATTTTGTTCTTTTTTTTTTTCATCTGCTTATGATTTCTCTTTGTTTTTGTTTGTATTTATTCTGAAGAACTTTTATTTACCATATATTTCCACTTACAAGGCAACCTTTAGATAAGATGAGATCAAAATATAGTAAATTTTAATGAATTTATCCTATACCTGTAGTATTATTGATTATATAAAGATGATGTTGTCTCCTGGGTAAGACGATAAACTACGTCCAACAGCAAGGCCTTGGATAAAGAGGTTTTGAGGAGCATAGGAACACCTCTTAATTGCTGGTGTTCCCTGGTCCAGCCTGACCTGGGGTGGTAGCACCTGTTAGGGTCCCAGCTATGGGCAGATAGTTGACCCCAAAACTGAGGTAAAAAGCATGATAAAAGTGTAAAAATAGGTTTTAATATCAGAAATACTTTGTAAAAAATTATTACCAGAAATTAATTTTTAAAGAAAAAAAAAACTATTACCAACAATATGTTTTTGAAAAAAAAAAAAAACTATTACCAGTAATACATGTAATTGTACTCAAAATATATGCGTAACTGAAAAATGGTTCAAATATATATGTATACATACACACCTTTTTTACCAAACTATCGCTATAAATCTATTTCAACAATTTTGTTGGCATTAAATGACCCACTGAAGTTGATATGCCATAAAACAAAACAACCACACCAAAGATGATGTTCTTGGAAATATTGTTACTTACTGTATCCTTAGAAATTCAAAATAATAAAACCAATTCTATATCATGCTTTTCCTACACACATCCCCTAAAAGGGAAACCATTGTTTTTTTTATGTTCCACCATGATTCTACTACTTCTATATCTAAACAGTTACAAACAGCCTGGTGTACTCATGGCCATTTACTTATACTTCGTTGACAATCACAAAAGTACCACTAATAACAGCATAATAATGTACAATGGTATTTAGATATACATGCATCAAGGTTGTTTTGTTAATATTGATAACTTGATGGGAAATAAACGGTTTTATAATATCTTAAAAGTTTTAAATGCAGCTACCATAAAAGGATTTGTATTTGAAAAATAAAGGTTGTATGTAATCCTAAATTGTGTTATTATTTAACACTAAAATGACAATGAATTTTTAATGGGAAATAAATATTATGCTCTTCTTAATGTTAACACTACCATGATAATTATTGAAAATTTAACAAACGATAAAGGTTGCTGTGAGCACAATCTCGATGTTTACATTTTCTCAGCTGAACTTTCTTGGATACAAACTGATTTCATTGATATGAAATTATTCTTCGAATAGGCAATTTATTATGAAGTTATGCCACTAATATATAAGGTAGAAATGGTTTTATTATTTTTTATTATCAGTTCATTTGATAATATTAATCTTTTCCTGTACATTATTGGTTATTGGACCGAGACTGAGGTTTGCCTATTGACAAACATCACTCAGAATTTAAGGTTTCTTTTTTAGACCCCCATTTTTAAAAGGGGATTTTGGGGATTTAAAGGTCGTCTTATATGCAGAAATATACAGTACTTACATTTTACACATGAAAAAACATTTTTTTTTTATTTACATTGGTAAATTACATAAGACAAAATTATTCAAAATAAAATTCACATGTAAGTAATGAATCACAAATTGCTTTTAAGTGGATCATCAGGTAATAAATTAATACATAAATAAAAAAAAAAAAACAAAAACTGTACTGAAATATTTGGGTCATTCAAACTTGTCATGCATTGAAATTTATCGGAAAAGACAGGAAAAGATGTTGATAACAATAGCCAGGTATTAATTGGTGCTTGTATATGAGTATTATCAGCTGCGCCTACATCCCAAAATAAGTATTTCAGAAGGAAATGGACTTGTCCAAGAACTTGATAAATATAAATGGTTTGAAAATTACACCCCAACTCTTCAAAACATGAAAATTCTTTCTTGTTTTACATAAATTTTTGGCATTAAATGGCTTTTGCCATTTCTTTTTTTTAAGAATTCAAATAGAAATGGTTCTGAATAGACACACAAGACATGGTTTTTATATATATATATATATATATATATATATATATAATGCTCTACTTTGTATTGAACACTGTTTTTTAAAAATAATTGCTAAAGAACTCTAGATTATAAATCTGTTCTTTCCTCTTATTTGAAAAAATATATATATATATAGTTACACAAAAAAATCCAAAATTGCCTCATATGTGGGAGGTGATTTCAACTAACAAAATTATGTCAGTCTATACACTGGGGTTGAATAAGTCTGACATAGTTTTGTCAGTTGAAATCCCCTCCACCACCATATGAGGAAATTTTGTATTTTATTGTGTAATTTATATGCTCCGTTATAATAAATACATGGAGCTCTTTTTGTGGATCAGTTTTAATATTTTATATTACTAGAATTATATGCCAATGGATTGATTACCTGTTTTTATATATATATATATATATATATATATAATAAGACAAGGAAAAAAAATTCTTGAATATCACTCACTCGAGTGTCTTACCAGGCTTTGAATTATGGCAATTTGTGTCCAACACATGTTTTGATTGAACTTGATGAATATTCATGAACATTATCAAATTTAAAAGCAGTGATAAACCAATGACATCCTTGCTCTTGTATATAAACACATGCAGCAAAATAAATCTTTACATTTGCCTCGATAAAGTCCCCCAGATGACTAAACACATTGGCTAAGAATAGTCTTTCCTCATTTTTTATTCCTTTTGTTCCTTCGCAGATACACTGTACACTGAAAATAATTTAAGCACACACACAAATATTATATGATTTTAGAATTTGAGAACTAAGAATCTGCAGAACCTTGTATTTTCTTGAAGAAGAAATGTATACACCTTTGAACACCTCCATTATCCTCATTGCTGTATCCACAATGCTAAGAGAAAAGCATACAAAATATGCAACTACAATAAAGATAACATTAACAACAATAATAATAACAATGACAATAAAGTAAAAGAAGAACCAGAATAAAAACATTTGTGAGATATCTTGTGGGCTGTTTTAGGTCGGACATTGCTGTTACTGCTTTCAGTACCATTTATACCTTATGGTGAATTACTATCTAATTCCCTGCTTGAGTAAGAAAACCCTTAATAAAGACATTCCTTGTATGATATCTTCTCGACTATTTTGATTCCTTTTAGTAATTGCATATCTTAAGACAATATTAAATGAACATAATTCTGCTTATTTCTTCATTAGTTTATTAATGCGTGTTATGGCCAGCCATTACCACAGATAAATAATGGACAATCCTGTTTTAACTGCAAGTGAGAAGAAAAAGACATATCAGAGTTGTTGTTTGGTTTTAGTGAGCAAAATAAAGCATAAGAAAGAAAGAAAAAGAAAGGTAGTGTAGACGAGGCAATAATGCTTTCATGTGTTTAACGCCTGCTTCAGTGAAATGGAAAACCTTATCAGTTTTCAATCTTTTCTAGCTTCTTACTTCTTGAAATATTGGTCTACATCCATAGTTGGTTTTATTACAATATTAGATTTGTTAAGTTGAAGTCTTTTGTGATGCAATAGGGGAACTTATCACAGGTATTTTATGTTTGTAGAACTCACAAGGAACTTGGTCAATCATTAATTTAGGAATTAAGATTTATCAGAAAGTTTAAATAGGAAAACCATAAAATTTTGATAGGTATTGTAAACCTTATATTACAGTCTGTCTGAAGTTATTATGCAAATCACATACAATTCTATAACTTGAACTTGTTTTAAAACATTTTTTCAAATTAATTTAGACATCAAATCAAAGTTTGAGTTAAATATTTAAGTAATTTCAACATGTTTTATTAAAGTTATTTGATTTATTATAAAATCTGCAGTTATTATGCAAAACCAGAAAATCATTTTTTTTACTGCAATAACAAGGAAATCATACAAAATTGAACATCTATATTAGAACAAATTGCAAACATAAAAGTCTTTGAAGCATTTAGATCTTAATGTAGCGACCTTTCTCAATAACAGCTAGCAATTTATTATCCATTGATTTTGTTAAATTCTATACTTCAGCAGTTTCAATTTCTGACATGGTGGTTTTAATTGCTTCCAATAGGACTGCTTTGCTGTCATATTGTTTACTGCCTTCATATAATTTCATCTTCATAACTGTCCATTGTTTTCTGATCAAATTCAAATCAGGACTTGATGGTGACCATTCCATTATCTTCTCTCCTGTAAACCTTTTACACTCAAAAAATTAATGGCTGTCCTGGGTATGACAAACTACATCTGTGTCCTGGGTAAGATGATAAACTAAATCCACATCCAGGGTAAGACAATTAACTAAATCCAACAGCAAGGCCTCTGATAAGGTTTTGAGGAGTGTGGAATCACTTAATTGCTGGTGTTCCCAGGTCTGCCCTGACCCAGGGTGGTAGTACCTGTTAGGGTCCCGGCTATTGGCAAATAGTTAACCCTGAAACTTTGGTAAAAAACACAATGAAAGTGTAAAAAGTAGGTTTTAATACCAGAAATACTTTGTAAAAAATTGTTTCCAGCAATAAATTTTTTTAAGAAAAATATTACCAGCGATACAGGAAAAAATATTACCAGCAACAGTTTTTTGGAAAAAATTATTATCAAAAACGCATTTTTGAAGGAAAAATATTACCAGATATAGATTTTTGACAAAACGAATTATTACCAGCAATAAAAATCTTGTCAGCATTAAATGACCCATTGATGTTGATATGCCGTAAAACCAAACACCAAAAATTCATGGGTAATCTCAGATCCATGAAAAAGAGCACTGTTGTACATAAATACACCCATCACTTTGAAACAGCGAGGTTGGAACTTGTACCATTTGAAGAAAGTCTTGTTCATGATGTCACAATAGTTAGCACTGTTCAGTTTAACTCCTTTATTGACTTTGAATGGTCCAATAATGATTTGCTCAGCATTTCTAGTCCATATCATCACACTGCCACCTCCTTGCTGCTTTCTTTTAGCCACAGACATATTTGTACCAAATAAAATCCATCCTTTGGCTCATCCACCTTATGAGGTGAGTGTCACCTGAGATTTGTCCCTGAAAATTACTTCAGAAAAGTCAATTTTTTTATCAATTTCTTGACTCAGTTTTGATGCTTTAAAATCTTTGCTTCACTAATGGTAGTTTGCTTGGGAGATTTCTTAACAGCTCCCAATTTACAATGCATTCTACACCTGTTGTACTTGATACCTTCAATTCCAGCCTGTTCAAAGATCTGAGCAATGGTGAAAAGTGGTTACTTCACTGTAAATTGCTTTATTTTACATTTTCCCTCAAGGAGACAAGTTCTTAACACCTTTTCCTTTGCTCCTAGTTCTCAACTTCATTATATTTTCAACAGCCCACTTTATTATTTGATAATCTCTGCAAAGTTTCTTTGATATCTTCAATGTCGATATTCCCACACTCAATAACTTTTTCAACATTTGTTAGATTCTTTCCATTACCTATGCTTCAACATATAATAAAATAAGAAACAAATAATATTTATTGGATTTCACAGGCCTTAAACTAATAGTTCCCCACCGGTCATCAATGACCATGGATTTGGCCCCACCCATCTGCTCCTCTGGAACAACACCACCTGTGGTCTTAAACTAATACTAGTTTAATCTGAATAATAACTTAACTGTCAGGAGTTCTGGCATTGTGACATCCATCCACTCTTTGTCTGACCAGCTCTAGATTTACTGTCCCCACTTACTTCTGCTTTCAACAGTGTATTGTGTGATGGTCTTATAGAGGCTGTTATTCTGTGTGATAAAGCCAAACCATGCCATCTTCTGATGCTTAGCAATAGAGAGGAAAGATTCTTGTTGGCCCATGAGATTTTGTTCTTGCTCTGAATATAGTTGTTTGATTTGTGCCCCCAAGAGAAATGCCTGGTTCCTTTTTCTTGCCTCAACCAGGAGTGTTCAAGTCTCATGCCCGTAGAAGATGGATGGATATGATCATCAAATTGTTGGGCTTGAACTTGGTACAGAAGCTGTTGTTGGTCTTCCATATTCTTTCCAGTCTGGCCATCGCGGATGTGGCGATCCATATGCGGATTTCTACTTTGTATTGGGTTAGTTAATATATTTAATCAATTTTTGCCATTAGTTGGCATTAGGAGTGTTTTGTTTTATTCAAAATATCTCTTTTAATTGTATCTTGATAAATTTCATGGCATAATTTTAATTGATTGCTTGATATTTCATTGTTTTTTGTTGTCAGAAGTTGTGGATCAATTTCTATCTCTACTCCATATCCTCATAATCTTCATCTTCTCCTCTTACATTCATATCACACATATTATTCAGTGACCCTCGAGCCTTCTACTGGGTGAACTTCAGTAAAAAAAAATTTTTTTGTGGGTTGCTGGGTTTGGGGATTGCATAATGACAGGTTTCATATTTGTATACTTTTTAAATTGATTTAATTTATTGGCCAAAAAATTCCTTGTTTTCTTTTATCAGAACTTAACTAATTTGGTTCTTGTGCAGTCACAAAAGTTAAGCAATGTCTAGCCAAATTAGTACCTAGATGGGTGACTATTTGGGAATACTAGATGCAGTAATCTTGAATGTGAGCAAGATGCAGTGAATAACAGCTCAGAATTGGAAATCGGAGAGCCAAGTTTCAATTCCAGTCAGGTTCATTATATTCACTTGTGTGCAAATACCCTTGCAAAAGGTATGAATTTACTTTTTCTCCCCCAAAATATGGGTTAATTAGTAGGAATTGTATTATTATCTACTAAAAACTCTTACAATCTAAAAATATCTTATTTTAAAATAACCTGCAAAGGGTTAAGCTGTGAAAAAACAAAAAAAAAAAAAAATTAACTAATTTCATGAAAACAAATTTCAGTTAAATGTATGACGACAAACTTCATACCAGTCTGTATTTATATTAGGTTGGTGCAAAAATAACGTCGTTTTTGACGTATTTTATTATTTTTATGATTTTTGCACCAACCTAATAAAAAGACATTTGTCAAAGTTGATGTATTTTTGGTATATTTTGTTTTTTTTTTTGTTTTTTTATTTATTTATTTTTAATCAGTTCACCTCGAGCAAGGTTATAATTCCATTAGGAAACGAGGGGCTACTGGGAGTAAAAGTGAATGAACAGACTTTAGAAGGAACTGAAAACCCAATCTGAAACAAGAAACAAAAGATAAAATTCTACTCTGTTCAAGACTGGGTAGAAGTGTGAACCAGATGATAGGAAACTTATTCACTCCTATTACGGAGAAGAAAATAAATAGTAAATAAATTTTCAGAGTTTGGGAGTGTGAATGAGATGATAGGTAAATCTATCTACTCTTATTATTAAATATTAAAATAAATAGTAAATAAAATTTCAGCGATTACGTGAAAATGTTAGAAGTATAGTTGAAGTAGATTTTAGAAGGAACAGGAAACCAAGTCCTAAAGAGGAAACAAGGGATAAACCTCTATTCCTGTTCAAAAGAGCAGGAAAGAGTGTGAACTGGATAATAGACAAACCTATCTACTCCTATTGAGGCAAAAAATAAATAGTAAATAAAACTTCAGAGTTTTTAAATGTAAAACAAAAGTGACTAATCTTAAAAAAAAAAAAAGTTTCCAATGATTTTGAATAATAGTTACTATTACGTAATTGCCATATTTTCTGGCTTACAAGATGCTGTTGTTTGGAAGATGCACCCAAATATTGAAAAGAAATTTCTAAGAAAACAAAAAGTCATTCTCATACAACACATTTACCATGTATCTCTCACATACTGGCATCACATATTATTTACATAAATTACTCGCCCAAATTTTTTTGTATGGCAATACTAGTCAAAAACAGAAAGGCTCCCACTGCTGCTAGTAAACAGAGCATGTTTAAGCTTGTGGCTCGGTTCCAGGAAGGTTTTATAGTCTTGGAAATACTTGAAACAGCTAAGTACTGAGGTTAAATCATATAAAAGGCTGAATTAGATAGCTAACATTATAGTGTAATGACTCAATGTACAAATCTATGTCCCTATCAAACAAGCCAATTAGTTGACCGTCCAAGCTTATTTGTGTCTCAATGTTGCCTTACATTCATCTTGGAAGACGCACACATATTTTTCAGTGTATTTTTTAGGAAAAAAGTGCATCTTGTAAGCTGGAAAATACAGTCTCTCTCTCTCTCTCTATATATATATATATATATATATATATATATATATATATATGAAAGATAAAGGAAATATATATATATATATATATATATATGAAAGATAAAGGAAATATATATATATATATATATATATATATGAAAGATAAAGGAAATATATATATATATATATATATAAAGGAAATATATATATATATATATATGAAAGATAAAGGAAATATATATATATATATATATATATATGAAAGATAAAGGAAATATATATATATATATATATATATGAAAGATAAAGGAAATATATATATATATATATATATATGAAAGATAAAGGAAATATATATATATATATATATATATGAAAGATAAAGGAAATATATATATATATATATATATATATGAAAGATAAAGGAAATATATATATATATATATATATATATATGAAAGATAAAGGAAATATATATACGAAAAAGAAAATATATTTGTGTGTGTGTATATATATATATATAGAGAGAGAGAGAGAAAGAAATTACTGAGGTTACATCATATAAAAGGCTGAATTAGATAGCTAACATTAAAGAGTAATGACTCGGCATACAAATCCACATTCCTATCAGTCAAGCCAATTAGGTGACCGTCTAAACTTACTTAAGCCTTACATTCGTCTTGGAAGATGCACAAATATTTTTCAGGGCATTTTTTTTAGGAAAAAATGTGCATCTTGTAAGCTGAAAAATACGATAATCATTGAAAAGCATTTGTATCCGCATGTTTGTTAGTCACTTTGATGTGTGGTTTTAACATGTTTTGAAAAATTGAACTGGCCTATCATTCTGTGTAAAGAACATGAAAAAGTGGATATTTTGCAATAAAAAATTGTACAGCAAGTGAAATGAAGCATGATCAGCTTTAACAAATGCTACATGATATGTATAAGACCTGAAGAGTCTCCTCTCCTTCTGGAAAACCAAATTATCAAGTTGAATAAGTACTGGTCATAATTAAACCAGTTGAAGGCAGTAAATCAATAAAAAAAGTGTCCAGCATTAAGAGAAAGGTTAGAATATTCCATTGGGATAACAAAAAACTGCATTTTTCTTTCGTATCCAGGCAAAAATTATAATAGATTGGTCAAGAAGTTTTATTTATCTGCCATGTTTGTCCAAAATTTCATCTGCATATTACCATTTATTCTGGTCTTTAAGAGAATTCTTTTAATGAAAAAAGGTTTCATTACTCTAAAGGACTACAAAAATCTCTGGTGGATGGAACTATGAAGTTGTCATAAAAATGACAAAATATATTGGAACAAAATGGGAAATCTGTATATATTTCTGAGATGAGGTATCATGTACTGAATTTACATTATTCAGACTATTGTACTCATCTTTGTTGCCATAAGAACAGTGGATAAAGGTGTTGGTTAGATCCAGTGACAGGACCCAAAGAGTGTGAGTTCAATACCTGGTTAAGGCAGTGGAGAACTTAGAGATGTGAATTAACAGGAGATAACTGACATCCATTAGACATGGCACATGGAACTAGAACAGTCCACCCCCAACGAGTGAAATAAAGGGTTCAGTTTGATATTCCAACCACCTGAAGAAAGCCAGAGTGTACAACAGCCAAAACATGATAAATATGGCAACAAAGATGAGGATAATAGTCAGAATAATCTAAATAGTGAAAATGGGAAATATTTTGCCCAATAAGATTAATGTTAAAAGTAAAATGAAAATTTATGCTATTTACATTTGGATTATTGTCCTTGTCTTTGATGTTATCACGTTTCGGCCATTGTGCCCTCTAGTCTTCATCAGGTGTATATCGATCTGGGTAACATACCAGGAATTCAGAACTGAACCCTTTATTTTATTTACTGAGGTAGACTGTTCTTGATTCACTTCTCATGTCTAGGGATATTTTGTCTAGTTTTAATTTTTAGTACTGCTTAGTAATTGCTCAACCTGTTTCAACTCGGTTGGTGATATAGTAATTGTAAGTTCAATCCCTGGGTCGGGCAGTGTGCATTTTAAACTCAGTGGAAATGGGGTGAGCAATAACTGAGCAGTACTAGAAATAAGAACTAGACGAGATATCAATAGACATGAGCAGTGGAAAGAGAACAGTCAACCCTGTAGATTAAATAAATGGAATTCCCTGTAGATTACCTGGATTGATATTTACCTGATGAAGGCTGGAGGGCGTAACAGCCGAAACTTTGTGATAACAACTACTAAACAAAGATGATGAAAATAGTTTGTAAATGATGAGAACTCCACATCCCTAGAAATTCAGGCAGATGTTTTTTTTTTATTTTAGCCAAATTAACTTTTTGACCAATCCAACAGTATATTATTTTATTAGTGACTATACAATTACTTAAAGTAGACAATAAACAATTGTAGATTTTAGTAAGAAAGATTTCAAGATGCAGTTTTTTGTACTTTTTTAATCTAAAAAACATGAAACATTTGACATATGAAAGTTGTTTAAAAATTTCTAAGCCTCGTCCAGAAAGAGAGAAACAAGATGGCTTTTCACTATTTTTCAATATGGCCCAATGATGCTGAAGCATTGCAATCCCATCGCAGAAGGTATTAGTATAATAAAATTGAATACCACAGACTAGGCTGAAATTGAATGCAGTTTGTCAATTTTATTTTCTATGCCAATAACCCTAAACCTAACCTGATGCAAATCCAATTCACATGCATGTAAAAAAAAAAAAAAAAAAAAAAAAAAAAAAATAATTGTGTATACTTGCATATCCTGTGACGTTTGAAGACCTAATTTTGTAGCTAATTTTAAGGGGGTCACATCATACATGAGATCTAAAATTAGCCTGGGCCAGCAGTACATATGCTATGTCATTGACTAGACTGTATATCCATTTACTGTAGTCAAATTAGTTTCAAAATTAGGTCTTCAAATGTTGCATGATATGTGAGTATATACGATAAATAAAAATACTGGGTCTTTTTTTGTAACATTTACTGATTAACACTGAAATTTAATTATCAGTCCATTTGCAAATATTATACATTGGTTAATTCAGACCAGCATTTTCACAGATAAAGAACAGACTGGAGGCAACAGAGCTATGACTCACTAGAAGGTTCTCTTGAAAATATCAAGTTCTACAGAAAATGTAACCTAAAAATATACTTATACCTAGAATCAGAAATAGACAGTTGACATTTCTAGAATAGCTAATGAGGAAAGAAGGCATAGAAAATTTGACACTCACATGACATATTGAAGGCAAGAGGAACAGTGGGAAACAGTGAGTAACCTACTTGATAAGCTTGTGTAAATGGCTGGCAGTACAAGGAATAGTGGGGGTGGTGAAAAGACAGACATTGCTAAGAGCTGCAAAAGGAAGTTGTGGAAAGCCATGATCTCCGATATCCAGAAGAAACATAGTATACAGAAGAAAAATCCCCATCATTGTTGTTTTTATCAGAACATTTTAACTGCTGTATTCTCCAACCATCTTCAGGTGTATGCCATATCCAAGAAAGGTGAACGAGACTCATTATCTAATCTACAGGAATATTGCCAGATTGTGGTTTTGTGATTGACCGAACCAGAGGTACAGTCACACAAATGTTGATATTTTCGAAAGACAAAAAACAGTTTAAGGAAAATTAAATTTATTTCTACAAGGCTAACAATTTTAAGGACAATAAAAGATGCCATTAAAAGAGAAGACGCTGTAGAGTTCCATGCCATTATCTACTTATAAATTAAAATACTTTGTAACATGTAACCTAACAGAAAACCAGCATCCTCTATCAAGTATTACAAGAGATATGACTCAAGATAAACCTTTCTGAAAGAGAAACTATGATCTGGAATTGGAATAAAAGCAGTGTAGCACCTACCCAGAATCCATTAGCAAATTACATTATGTGGATTTAGTACATACTAAACATTTCAAATACCTCGGTGTATGGACCACTTATAACAAATTTAGTATAGGAGAAAGAGAAATTAAACATAGGCCGTGCTCAGTGTATTTTTGTTCAACACTGCAGATTACTACAGTCAAAATATTAACCTGAAAACTTGTGTTCTTAAATAGACTTGTCAGATGGTCCTCACTTTTCAGTCTTGATAGGGTTCAAAAGCATCTCCAAGCCCTTGGTGGAGGAGAATTATTTTCCATCCTCTCACAGGCGAGTCTCTCACTGCTCTATGGCTACTTCCATGGAAAGTGTTCAGACGAAATACATTCCTTGGTTCTGCCAGGTCTAACCTTCACGGCTGGGAGGCACCATGCCATTTACATAGTAGCACATCGCACACATTCCCACTGTATTCCACTGGTGAGTAGTTCCATTCAAACAGCTTCTTCCCGTGGAACTGACTCCCAAAAGGATGTTTCCCCAATCACTACAATCTTAACCTGTTCTAGTCTAGGATTAACTGTTATCTTTCCCTCTTATGGATATAAAATACCCCCTTAATGTAATCCTCTACCTCGAGTGGACCTGGACCTTGTACAGGGTGAACCTAAGTATGAAAAAATGATTGCGACTTTCATGTGGATGTCATACATGACACCAAATTCATTCAGAAATATTAGGTTGGTGCAAAAATAATGACATAATAATGTTGTTTTTTGACGTAACATCAAAAAACGACATTATTATGTCATTATTTTTGCACCAACCTAATATCTAAACTGTCAGTTGCATACAACCACTTTCTAAAATAAATGGTTAAAAATAGCTTTAAGTGAGTGAAGCTTGTGGATCTTGAACCATGTGGACTGGCACTACAGAATCACAAAAAACTGTAGCAGATAAAAAAAAACAAAAAACGCCACCACAGAAACACTTTCAACAGCAGCCACAACTAAACCGGATATCACATGTAACTCTAATGACATAATCAAGATGTTGACATCCCACAGTAATGCAAACATGCAAATATGGATGTCATGCATGGTGCCAAACTTGTTCAGAAATATCTAAACTGTCAGCTGTATACAATTGCTTCCTAAGATCAATGGGGGGAAAAAAAGGCTTTGAGCAAATGAAGTCTAAGGGTCTTGGCAATGATCATCCTTCTTTGAACCTTGTGGACTGGTGCTACAGAATCACAAACCAACAACTGTACCAAATAACGGAAACTACATCACTTGAAGATAACCAATTATCAGCAGTAACTAAAATAGATATCACATACAAAGAGAAAATAATGATGTAATCAAGATGTTGATGTTCCACATGAAATCAAACAAAAGGTTAAGAAGGAAACCTACATCAGTACTGGAAAGAATGATAACAGCTACTGGACTTGAGAAATCTATTTTCCTGAAAATTTGTTTGAAGAGAATGATTTTATAAATTTCAACCAACAGTGGAACTGGCTGCTTGGCTATACTGGGTAAGACGATAAACTATTTCCAACAGTAGAGCCTCTGATCAGAAGGCTTTGAGGAGCATGGAACCACCTCTTAATTGCTGGTGTTCCCAGGCCCACTCTGACCTGGAGTGGTAGCACCTGTTAGGGTCCTAGCTATAAATTGGGATCAAAACACTATGAAAGTGTAAAACAGGTTTTATTACCAGCAATAAAAATCTTGTCAGCATTAAATAATCAATTGAGGTTGATATGCCGTAAAACAAACCAAATCAAACTATACATTTTTTTTCAAAAATATTACCAGCGATACAGTTTTGAAGAAAAATATTACCAACAATAAAAATTGTTGGCAGTAAATAACCCAGTGTAGTTGATATGCCATAAAACAAACCAAACTGGCTGCTCAGTCAATGAATGATGAATGTCTCCTTATAAGGAAACAGTGAATATTACCATTAGCAATGAAATATTCTAAGAAACATGATATTAATAAGTGAATTTCTCATTAGGCTGATAATATTTTTCTTTTTATTGGTTTCATTCTGTGTTAGCTTTCATTTGATATATCTTATTGCTTTAATGATTGAAAAAGCAGAATGCTTTCTTACGTGTGACAATAGTTTAGATTTATAGAAACTCTACATTACTTGAATATTACAGCATTTTTTGATAATTTGTAACGTCATACCGACTTTGTAATATAAACTATCATAGAATTATATATATATATATATATATATATATATATATATATATATATATATCCAGTTCAGTATTTCTGTTTGCCATATTATGTTTCCTACAAATTCAGATATGAAAATAAATTCCTTTTGTACTACCTACAGCCACATCATGACCAAAAGGACTAAATTAATATCACATAACCTAATTTTTATAAACTTTATTCCAAGCACCAAAATATAGAAACAAAAAATATATATATATATATATATATATATATATATATACTGTATTTAGGCAGCAATCCTTCATTTATGTATGTTTCATTAAAAACGACAGACAAAGTACTATGATTAAGCTTTTTATTTTTCTTGTATTCAAACAAGTGTTTACTTTTTTGAACACAGTGTGCAGAAACTGGCCAAATGTTCTATAATTCCAAGTGTTTTCAGCTATACTTTTAGCCATTATCAAGGATGATTTTATTTATTTATTTTTTTTTTTTTTTTTTAATTTATTTTGAAAAAATAAAATCATCCTTGATAATGGCTAAAAGTATAGCCAAAAGAGCTCAGATTTATAGGATATTTAGACAGTTTCTACACACTTTGTATCCAAAAAAAGAAAACACTTATTCGAACACAAGAAAAATTAAATGTAAAGCTTAATCATAGTACCTTATCTGTCGGTTTTTAATGAAGCATATATATATATATATATATATAATGTAATATATAAGAACAAATGTGAAACATTTATCAATCTAACATGCTTCACTTTTATTAGAGCTTCATCAGAGAAATAGATTGATATGTTTTCTATTTGTTCTTTATTTTATCATTCTGTCAGATTCTGATCTATATTTGATCCTAACTCGTACATATATATTCTTTTCATGCCAATTAAGCTGATGAGCTGTTCTTCTTAGTGTCTTGAATGCATGAACTTTAACATCCTACTAGATTAGCAACTAGGTCCCACTGTTTTACTGTTGAACTCACTAGATGCTACAATCAGTTATATTCTACTAATTTCTTTCCTCACACTTTCAATCTGTGGAACACTCCTTTGCAATTTCTTGCTTCCCTGCCACCAAGAATTTAAGTGCAATGCCAATTGCCATCTTCTGTCTTCCTGAATCCTGTTCCTTTATTGTCATTTCTACTTAGTTCTCTTTTACTCTCTCTAACCTCCTGTACCCTGTGGCTTTATCACACACACACACACATATATATATATATATATATATATATATATATATATATATGAACATGATGAGACAAAGTGGAAAATTTTATTAAAGGCACATTTTTCTGGAGATGTGTATGTTCTTTTTGGCTTCTTCAATTTAAATGAGAGAAAGACAAAACTGTGATGAAAATACCTTGGGATCTGAGGATAAGTGGTTATCATAAATCAAATTGATTACTTTAGCTTTTCTTCTGATTTCCACGTTTGGTGAGTGTCAACCTGTGTGCTTGTTTTATCTATAGCTGTATTAGAGCCATTTGATATTGTATTTTCAATTTTTTTTCTTATGCACACACAGACATATATATACACTCCAAAATTCGCTTGAGGATGAAATAGAACTAATGTTTTTAATTTAATTACAAAATTAAATTTAAAGTTTTTAGCTTCCATTTTTGAAACATGGTTATTACTGTGTAGCAAAAAAAACATTTTAAATCAGTTAATTTATAATATTAATGCTCTGTAAATTTACATTGAGCACTGTTTTGTAAAAAATAAAAATATCAATAAAAACACCGGATTACATATCTTACTGTTCTTTCTTTTTATTTAAATATATATATATATATATATATATATAGTATGACAAATTGGAAAAAGTTTTTGTGACATATTTCATCTGATGAAATCCTAATGATGCACAGTTTTGTCTTTTTCATTTTAACCTGAGGAAGCCAGATAGAGCTGTTAGGGGAGACAACTCTCCCCTAATAAATCATAGACTCTCCACAGAAAAAAAAAATGATAGTATCAGACAATACACCACCTGTAGACAGTAAATTGTTTATCCAACCCAATTCTGCTGTATCCTGGTCGATGGGAATAAAAAACAAATATTGTTGTGTTTTAAAATATAGTTTACTGTATTTTGTTATATTTTGTTGTTCCTAATATTTTAGGTTACAACAAGAGCATATGCTTCTCTGGTGAAACGTGTCGTTAATAAATTTTCCACTTTGTCTTGTCATCTTGACTTTTGATTGGACACTATTATACATCCTACAAACACACACACACACATATATATATATATATATATATATATATATATATATATATATATATATATGCAGTCTAGAAATCATGACCATAAATAAACCCAGCCTATACATACTTTTTCGAATCACCTAAAATAAGGTGGTAAAAACAACAATGATATGGATACTGGTCTGAAAGGTTAAATGTAATAACAATACCACCTTGTCTCAAAAATTCAGACAAATTCATAGTTAGTCCCGAGTGATCATAAACTCATCAATAACTGCACTGTCCTTGCTTCTCAGGTATTGAAAATGAAGTGCTTTTGGGAAGACCTCCATGATTACATGACCTGTATCAATGCCTTTCACATAGAAAGCTCTCCACTTGGCTTTTGCATAAAAGGATGCATCGTTTGGTTCAGGATTACCTGAAAATAAAAAGAAAGTAAGTCAAATCATATGCATAAATAATGACTACTACTAATACTCATCAATTGTTTTTTATGGCAGCCTAAAGGACAAATGGTCCACTGAGCAGGTCTTGACAAATATGCTGTTTCCTGAAAGAAAGTAGTCAGAAAAAGAAACATCCCAGTATATGACTGTCTTCAGTATGACAATAAACTATATTCAGCAGCAAGATCTCTGATCAGGAGATTGGAGGTTTTGAGGAGCATATAACTCCTGACCTGGAGTGGTAGCACCTCTTAGGGTCCCATCTATGGGCAAATAGTGAACGTCCAAACAAAAATCAACAGTACATTTTTATAGTAAAATTACCAGCAATACATTTTTATAAAAATATTTATCAACAACTAGCAGCATGGTCCGGCATTGCCCATGCTTGATTCAAAAATCGTACGACTCCTACAGCAATTGCTATCACTTGACTTAAAATATTTTTGCCCTTCCTTGCCTTTAAAGGAGTGCCCTTTGCCATGCTGACGTTGCTACATGCCTTACTTCTTGCCTATCTCACACTGCTAATTTTTTCTAAGCTCTATACTAAACATTAAATCTGTTATGAAAAAAGAACTAAACAAAATGAACACAAAACGATCAGCTTTAAAAAAGGACTCGTAACTGGAAAAACTGAATGAAAATAAAGAATGTTAACAACAAATACTTTTTCACCCCCAAACCTAGTTCTGCAGAATCAGAATCAACATTGAGTTTAAGCAAGCGATTGAGCCAATTGGAGTAAAGTGCCATGCAGATTTAAATTTTTCCCACTTGTGACAAATGCAGCTATCGATTTTTTTTGGCATGCTAGTTAACATTCGTGTCAGTCAGCTGTTGACTGTCACGCTGGCCAATAGGATCTTCCTGCCTATTCGTGGCAGCCAGCTATAGGCTCTCCCTCTGGCCAGTAGAAAATGGCCTCAAACTACATGAAAACTGCTGTAGAAGCATGAAAAAATTGATTATTTCCACCATCAATGGGAGTTGGGAAATGCAAAGTCAGTCTTGGCCTTCCTGCTAACTTGGAGCATGTGCATGTAAAAATTTTGGTGCAAATCTGTTGAAAATTGCGGCCGTGCATTCGTTACACACACTCACACACACACACACATCCTGCCTTTTATAGATAGAGATACATTTTTGTAGTGAAATTACCAGCAAAACATTTACAAAAAATAAAATTACCAACAATCTGATCTGAAAATGTAAGCAATGATGAAGTTATAAGAAAAATGGATGTTGATATTTAAAATCAGAAAGAGACAAGTTCTTGGACATATAATGAAGAGAGAAGGCTTAGAGATTTTAACACTCACAGTACATAATGAAAGCAAAAGAAAGCAGTGAATAAACTGACTAATGAGCTTGTGTTAATGTTTGTAGTACAGGGATTATTAGTAAGGAGAGTAAAAAGACAAACTTTACTAAGAACTAAAAAGGACAGAAAGTTGTGGAGAGCTATGATCACCACATACTCAGTGATCAAAAGATGAACTGTTGATTGCATGGAAATGGAGAAATATGAGGTATGTTGCAGAAGTTTTAAGACTATTTCAAAGAAGTACAAAACTCTAATCTTCAAAGGAGAATCCACTGACTTCAATGCACTTGTTGTAGTGTTCTGGCTACTCTGTGAAGATCCCATAGAAGTCATCAAAAAGCAGTGCTTCTCAAACTATCTGATATATCAGACTGGCATTTTTTTCTCTCAATGAGTCACGTACCTGTAATATTTTGTTGTGATATTAATTTATACCGGAAATGATATATCTAATGAAGATAATAAAAGTTGACTATTTGTTATCTTCCAGTTATTTTGCAAAAAATAATTCAATATCAAAACATACAAAAAGTAATAAAAAATAAGCTTCAAATGATTCCTTAGCATGGCCTGATTACTGGCTGTGGACCGGTAACTGATGTTTCGCATACTAGCACCAATCTGTGGACTACCACTTTGAGTAGCACTGATCTAAAGTATAGGTGTCCAGGACCCTTGTCACAGACTGGTGGTTCTTCTTCTCAATGTTTTCCTAACAACTACTCATAAAGTTACCCTTTATCTTGGGGAACAGCAAAAAGTCACAGGGTGCATAGTCTGGACTGTAGGGGTGGGGTGAGGGACAGTTTTGAGCCTATCTCTGTCAACACAAAACATTATTGCATAGCATATTTCCAAAATTTCTTCATGCCCTGACTGCTTTCTGCAAACTAGTCAGCTGTGACAAGCAGTGTTTAGTAGGGTGTAACAAAGAACTGTTACAGCTGTCTCTTTTAATCTGGAATAATAAAGTTACCAGGTCACCTTATTAGATGTATAGTAACAGTATACTAAAATTACAACCGTCTATGGCAGTTATAACAGCCTCTACTAAGAAAAGTCTTGAAATCTTTGCACTAGCTATTAATGTAACTTTTTACTTAAAGGCAGGTAATTCTGAAAATGATTTTCAGAAATAATCTCCCCTATTCTGACACCAGGTGGCCATATTTTTGTTAGGGTGAATTGTTCGGAAACATTCCCTGAAATGAAATACTAACTCCTAATAATAATAATTGGATAAAAAAAATATGGTTAAAGTCTCACAACAGTAAACTCTTGATAAAATATCTAGTTTCACATACAAAGTGTGACAATGATTGCTTTGTGCTGCTGGGTAATGAGTCAGCAAGCATTAGGGGCCAAGCGCATCCAGACATGTTCCAGATATCCTGGGTATGACAAACTACGTCTGACAGCAGGGCTTCTGATCAGGAGGTTTTGAGTAGCTTGGAACCGCCTCTTAATTGCGGATGATCCTTTGTTCACCCTGACCTGGGGTGGTGGCTCTTGTTGGGGTCCCAGCTCCAGGCAGGTGTTTGACCCCTAAACTGGGGTTGGAACACTGCGAAAGTGTAAAGGTAGGTTTTAATGCCAGAAATACTTATTTGTAAAAAAATTATTACAAGTTATACATTTTGGGAAAAAAAATATTACCAGCAATAAAAGTTGTCAGCCTGTGTTGTTTTGGATGAGTCATTCATTGTCAAGCAGTAGAGGAAGTTTTAGGTGTTTAATGTTAGTGGAAAATGAGTGAAAGTTATCTGGGGCAGCAGATTAAAATCAATCCTTCATGTGAAGATTGGTAAAAATGCTAGTGAAAAGTTAGCCCCTATTAAAAATGGTTTATAGTGAACAGGCTATAAGAAATCAAGTGTTTTTGAGTTGTATGGGCAGATCAAGGAAAGTTTAGAAGGGGGTATTCACTGACAAAAGTAGGGCAGCCAAAACATGACACAGATGAAATTGTAGTATCTGTTCGCTGTTTCCCCCAACAGATTTATTTTAGCATATACAGTGAGTCAATTTTACCTGTTTAACCTCTACAGCAAGGTAATCTTACCTATTTTACCAACCTATATAACTATGTAATCTTACCTATTTTACCAACCTATATAGCTATGTAATCTTACCTATTTTACCAACCTATATAGCTATGTAATCTTACCTATTTTACCAACCTATATAGCTATGTAATCTTACCTATTTTACCAACCTATATAGCTATGTAATCTTACCTATTTTACCAACCTATATAGCTATGTAATCTTACCTATTTTACCAACCTATATAGCTATGTAATCTTACCTATTTTACCAACCTATATAGCTATGTAATCTTACCTATTTTACCAACCTATATAGCTATGTAATCTTACCTATTTTACCAACCTATATAGCTATGTAATCTTACCTATTTTACCAACCTATATAGCTATGTAATCTTACCTATTTTACCAACCTATATAGCTATGTAATCTTACCTATTTTACCAACCTATATAGCTATGTAATCTTACCTATTTTACCAACCTATATAGCTATGTAATCTTACCTATTTTACCAACCTATATAGCTATGTAATCTTACCTATTTTACCAACCTATATAGCTATGTAATCTTACCTATTTTACCAACCTATATAGCTATGTAATCTTACCTATTTTACCAACCTATATAGCTATGTAATCTTACCTATTTTACCAACCTATATAGCTATGTAATCTTACCTATTTTACCAACCTATATAGCTATGTAATCTTACCTATTTTACCAACCTATATAGCTATGTAATCTTACCTATTTTACCAACCTATATAGCTATGTAATCTTACCTATTTTACCAACCTATATAGCTATGTAATCTTACCTATTTTACCAACCTATATAGCTATGTAATCTTACCTATTTTACCAACCTATATAGCTATGTAATCTTACCTATTTTACCAACCTATATAGCTATGTAATCTTACCTATTTTACCAACCTATATAGCTATGTAATCTTACCTATTTTACCAACCTATATAGCTATGTAATCTTACCTATTTTACCAACCTATATAGCTATGTAATCTTACCTATTTTACCAACCTATATAGCTATGTAATCTTACCTATTTTACCAACCTATATAGCTATGTAATCTTACCTATTTTACCAACCTATATAGCTATGTAATCTTACCTATTTTACCAACCTATATAGCTATGTAATCTTACCTATTTTACCAACCTATATAGCTATGTAATCTTACCTATTTTACCAACCTATATAGCTATGTAATCTTACCTATTTTACCAACCTATATAGCTATGTAATCTTACCTATTTTACCAACCTATATAGCTATGTAATCTTACCTATTTTACCAACCTATATAGCTATGTAATCTTACCTATTTTACCAACCTATATAGCTATGTAATCTTACCTATTTTACCAACCTATATAGCTATGTAATCTTACCTATTTTACCAACCTATATAGCTATGTAATCTTACCTATTTTACCAACCTATATAGCTATGTAATCTTACCTATTTATTTAACTTTTACAGTGAGGTATTCTTATCTCACTGTATTACCTATTTATTTAACTTGTACAACAAGACAGTATTACTTATTTTAGTCATTTATTTAACCTATATGGCATGGTAATTGTAATTGTTCTACCTATTTCACCTATACCTGAATGATAATCTTATCAATTTAACTGTTTATTTAACCTATAGAGAGAGGCAATCATACCTATGTTACCTATTTATTCAACTGAGAGAGAAGGGTAATCTTTCTTATATTACCAACCTTTTTTTCTTTCACAACATAGGCAATCCTGGCTCTCCACCTTATCCCTTGTAGCTCTCAGCAAGTTCCTTCCCTCTGCATTCTCCCCTAGACCACGTTCTGTCATCCACCTGCTCAAGCTCGCCAAGTATATCACACACTGCTTTCCCTTGTCTCTCTTTCCCTTTATTTGACCTGTGAGTATCACATTCTTCAGGCCCTCCTTCCTCATTATATGTCCTAGAATCTTCAGCTGCCTCTTTCTGATGTTAAGTATAAGCCTTCTCTTTGTTTGTAACCTATCTAAGACCTCATCATTGCTCACATGCTCAGTCCATGATATCCTTAGCATCCTTCTGTAGAACCACATCTTTGTCACCTCGAGTTTCTTCCTCATCCTTGAAGAAATTGTCCAACATTCACTGCCGTAAAGAAGAACAGATGTCACGTAACAGCTCAATATTCTTTTCTTTGTTACCAAAGAAATCCTGCTGTCTCATAATACTCTGCTCAGCTTTTGGAATGTGTCCTTGGCCATCCCAATATGTCTATGGATCTCTGCAAGGTAATCCTACCTATTTATATAACAGTGAAGCATTCTTAGCTATATAATGCATACAGCAAAGGAATATTACCTATTTTAACTATAGAGCAATGCATTCTTACCAGTTTTAGCTATTTAAGCTATACAGTTATGCAAGCTTACCTTTTTTACTTATACAGCAAGGAATTTATCTACTTACCTATTTTATCAACCTATACACTAGGTAATCTTACATGTTTTACCTATTAGCCTATACAGTAAGGCAATCCTATATGATGTCAGCTTATACATAAGTATGTATATATATCTCCAAAAGTAATAAGAACGAAATGAATATAAATTCAAATGTTCACAGCATTAATTCAAAAGAGGCCTCAATACCAGGAGTAGAGCAGTAGGTATTTTTTATAAGATTTTTATATATGGGCAAAAACAATTACTCACTTTTCGTGAGTAATTGTTTTTGTTCATATGTAAAAATATATGATAATATTACTCTCATGATAAGAATGATATTACTTTTATATAATAACAATGTTATTTCTCTTATATATGATGTTACTGTTACCTTCATTTGGTAATGATATTGTTCTCGTATGATAATATTACTCTTATAAATATAAAAATAAGAAAATTATTCTCATCGATATGACAATAAGGACCTTTCTTTCATAAGAATAATATTTAATAAAGTGCACCTTTTTATAGATAAGTTCATTAAAATTCTGGAGCAAGAAACTGGCGAACCATGATTGCTCTCATCTTCGAGGAGAAATGGCATGGATATTAAAAAGAGGCTGTCAGAAATGTAATTTGGTAGAAAATTATTTAAATCAACCGACAATCTCTTATGAAAACAACAGAAGTAAGAGAATTTTAATATCTCATGTCATTAAGTACCAGCAATCAGAACTAGAGAAGAAGCTTCATGTTTTATGTAAGAAATTCAAAAGCGATCATGGCTCTCCACAACTTCCTATTCATTGTAGCTCTTAGCAGCATTTGTCCCTTTGCTATCCCTCCCAACCCTTTTTTTACCATCCATTAAGACAAGCTCACCAGGTAGGAGGCTCACTGCCTTCCTCTTGCTCTTGATATACCCTGTGAGTGTCAAATTCTCCAAGCTCTCCTTTATTGTGTGTCCAAGAAATTTCAGCTGTCCTTTTTGTTTTCAGTTCCTTAAAACTTCCTCATTGCTTACATGCTTCATCTATGGTATTCTCAGCATTCTCCTATAGAATCACATTTCTGTTGACTCCAGTTTTCTCCTCATCTGTGAGGAGTGTGTCCAGCATTCACTGCCATAGAAGAGAAATTGATATTACATAGCAGTTCAGCACTCTTTTCTTTGTTTATAATGAAATGTTTTTGTTTTTTCTTTGTTTAGCTTTTGGAATGTTGGTTTTATGATGCAGATGCCATTTATTAGTAATATTGGTTTGACCAAAATGTTTCGACTTTCTAAAACAAATAAACATTTTGGTGAATAAAGCAGATTTTGTTCTGATATGAAGTAGGGATTTTTTTTTATACATGTCATCACAGGCAATCATGGCTCACCATAAACTCCTATCACTTTTAGTGCTTAGCAACATTTGTTTTGCTAAGTCTACAGTTCCACCATCTATTCACTCAAGCTTGTCAGGTAGGTGTCCTACTCCCTTACTATTTATCTGTCAAATTCTCCAAGTGCCAATTCCTTAGTATCTTTTTTGTTTGCACCTCCTTAAGATGACTCTGTTGCTTTAGTGCTCCATCCATGGTATACTCAGCATCCTTCTAAAGAGCCACATTTCTCTTGCAACCAGTTTTCTCTTGATCTGTGAGGAGATTGGGTATGTGGGTAGTATAAAGTTATTGGTGTGTCTGGAAATGGAAATTGGTGTACTAATTCTATTTAATTCATTTTGCACTAATTCCTTTGGGAAAGACAAGAATCTAGTTCCCTCCAGCTATGGATTAAATAGCATGGCTTCTCCTGTCTGTCTAAAAGAAAACTAACTCTGAATTCAAACCACATATAAATAATAGGGCACACTCTGCTCAGTAGAGAAACTACTCAATGAAGATTGTAAGTGTGACACTGAGATTCGTAGACATATTAGGATGGCGCCAAGGACACATTCCAAAAGCTGAGCAGAGTATTATGAGACAGCAGGATTTCTTTGGTAACAAAGAAAAGAATATTGAGCTGTTACGTGACATCTGTTCTTCTTTACGGCAGTGAATGTTGGACAATTTCTTCAAGGATGAGGAAGAAACTCGAGGTGACAAAGATGTGGTTCTACAGAAGGATGCTAAGGATATCATGGACTGAGCATGTGAGCAATGATGAGGTCTTAGATAGGTTACAAACAAAGAGAAGACTTATACTTAACATCAGAAAGAGGCAGCTGAAGATTCTGGGACATATAATGAGGAAGGAGGGCCTGAAGAATGTGATACTCACAGGTCAAAAAAACGGAAAGAGAGACAAGGGAAAGCAGCATGTGATACCTGGTGGGCTTGAGCAGGTGCATGACAGAATGTGGTCTGGGGGAGGAACAGAGGGAAGGAACTTGCTGAGTGCTGCAAGGGATAAAGGGAGGTGGAGAGCCAGGATTGCCTGTCGTGAAAGAAAAAAGAAAAGAATTCAAGCCACTATGATTAATAGGGCAGACTCTGCTCTTTAGCCCTGGTAGGAAAACTAGTCTATAATAAGGATAAATCTAAATTTAAATCACTGTAAATAATAGGGCAGACTCTGCTCTTTAGCCTTGGTAGGAAAACTAGTCTATAATAAGGATAAATCTAAATTTAAATCACTGTAAATAATAGGGCAGACTCTGCTCTTCAGCCTTGGTAGGGAAATTAGTCTCAGAGAATGAACACTGTAAATTTAAACCCAACCAGAAGAAGGATAGCCTCTGTCAAAATATCTTGCCCTAGATACGCCCACAATTGCTATGGATATTGTATGAGTTGCTCCAATGACCTAAATGGGTTGCAGTGTTCAAGATATTTTGTTTCCATTCTGTTCTTCTTATGAAATACAACTTCGATGCAACTGATTGCTGCTGCTTGTTTTCTGAGCAGCAAGCCAAGCAAATCAGGTCAAAATTCTTCACAGCAGAAAGAGACAAGCTCACTAGGATTGTACAGATGGGCATAATTAAAATGACATCAAGCTATGTTTATTTTTAATACATAAAAACTTCCTGATAAACTGGGCTGTGAAAACTTTGGTTTATAAATAGATCTAGAGAGAGTGTGCCAATTTTGAATATGGTTGATATTTTTTCCTTTCTTTCTTTTTCTTTATTTTACTTACAGGCTCTGTGTGTGTGTGTGTGTGTGTGTGTATATATATGTTTGTGTTTTTATTTGTGTGTGTCTGTTTATATATATAAGCAGTAAGAATTCAACAAAATAAGTTTTGCTAAAGTCTGTTTTAATTTTATTATTGCATTTTTCCAATATTTAATGTTGTACATTGTGATTTAAATTGTATGTAAAATTTATGCCCTACTACTTTTGACCCTTTCAGTCATTTTATATATATATATATATATATATAGGCAATGAAGTCATTATACAGTTATTTACAATAACAATAAAGACAAAGCAATTAATCAACAGTCCAGAAATTTATTATTAAAATGGTTCTGGTTAATAACAATAGAATGTTATAGTAAACAAAAGTAAATTAATTACTGATATAGTTCGAACTGCAAGCCACCTGCTTCAATGTTTTGCTTTTTCATTATAAGTAACTATATAGTGACTTTATTGCCACCTTATATACATGTTCACTTCCTATATATATATATATATATATATAGTCTTAAGATGTGCTATATTTATGGAATAAAGTGCTCAATATCAGAGATAGAGCGTGTGTAAATATAAAAGTGAACAGAGAAGTCAACACTCAGAGGCGACAGTCTGTTTCATGCTATATGCAATCGTCAGGTGGCCTGACGATTGCATATAGCATGAAACAGACTGTTGCCTCTAAGTGTTGACTTCTCTGTTCACTTATATATATATAAATAAATAAAGTGGACACTGTGGTCAACACCAAGTGTGGTGACAGTCTGTTTCATGTCTGAATGCAAACTTCAGGACTACATGCGTTCTATCCTTGATAGTGATCACTTTTATGCATAAATATAGCATACATTTATACTTTTAACTGTACGTTTATCACATGAAAATTAGCAATAATTAGTTTTAAAAACCATAATAAACGTTTTAAACAAAAACAAGAAAACTGAAATAATGGGTAAATATAAATAAATATTTACTTTAAGTAATTAAATTAAAAATTAACAAATAAGTAAAATAAATATATAAACATTAAATAACTAAATTAAATATAATTTAAACCTAAAAAAAACTTATTAATAAATAAACAAATACTAAATATACACATCTATATGTGTGTGTCCGTATATATATATTTATATGTACACACAAAACTACAAATGAAGAAACCTGTCATATAAAAAGAAAATGAGTAACTACCGACATCTAGGTTCATGTGTATCATGAAAAACTTGCACCAATAAGTTCGTAAAACATGAAAAATCAAGAAGTATAAGCAGTCAGTTGCTGATAACCCCTGATAAGTGTTCAGATGTGTTCGCCTATGAAATTATGGAGTCAGGATGCATCAATCAGCCAAATGAGAAACCTTTTACTTATATTAATTGTTCTACAGAAAGATGCTAGGGATACTATGGACTGAACATGTGAGCAATGATGAGGTTTTGGAGAGGATGCAAACAAGGCGGAAGCTTAGACTTAGCATCAGGAACAAGCAGCTGAAATTTCTCTGACACGTAATGAGAAAGGAGGGTTTGGAGAATCTGATACTCATATGGCGGATAGAGGGAAAGAGAGATATGAGAAAGCAATGTATGACACAGCTAGCGGGCTTAAGCAAGTGGATGACGGAACAGGGTTTGGGAGAAGTAGCAAAAGGACAAAACATATTGAGAACTACAAGGGATAGGGACAAGTGGAGAGCCATGATCAGCTATACCCTGAAGGGAGATGGCACATAAAAGCTCTGTCTTTGATATTGAGCACTTTATTGCAAAGACTGCTTGCCTTAGATGTCTTTCCTGTCAATATCTCACTGACTGACTTCATACTTTCTTTCACATCACTTTATATATATATATATATATATATATATATATATAAATAATCAATACTTATCAATGACGGATTAATGCAGTCAAAAGTTCAAATGAGTGAATGAAAAATTATGAAACTGAGTTGAGCTTCAGTAAGCATTGAACATGACTATATCTAATTTAAAAATATTTATCGTCTTGTCTAATACTGAGCACTTTGAGAAGAATTTCTATTAAATTTAATATATATTGAATAATAATTTTATATGTATTGGTTGTATTAATAGCTACCGTCATTATTTGATATAAATAAATAATTCTAGAATCCATTATTATAAAAGAAACAAAACACATTGATGTCCTGGGTAAGACAATAAACTACGTCCAACAGCAAGGCCTCTGATCAGGAGGTTTTGAGGAGCGTGGAACCACCTCTTAATTGCTGGTGTTCCCAGTTCCACCGTTACCCGGGGTGGTAGCACCTGTTAGGGTCCCAGCTATGGTCAAATAGTTAACACTCAAACTTGTGTAAAAATAGGTTTTAATACCAGAAATACTTTGTAATAAAAAAAAATTATTACCAGCAATAATTTTTAAAGGAAAAATTATTATCGGCAATACTTTTTAAAAAAAAAAATACCAGCAATACAAACAGTTATACATTCTTTGAAAAAAGATGACCAGCTATAGATTTCTTCAAGGAAAAATATTCCTAGAAATTTGAAGAAAAACATTAACAGCAATAAAAAAAAATTTTCGGCATAACTCATTTGCCATAAAGCAAAATAAACCAAACCAAACCAAAACACATTGAAGTAAATTTCTTTCACCACAGAAGACAGGATCTTGAAGTGTGTATAAGATATTTGTGAATCAAATAAAAAAAAAATGTTATAAATATTTGATAAAGATTTTGATTGTCTCTTCCTCATTCTATTTCCACATCTGGGGTCAGATGAGACCAACTATAAATGGGGGGAAATGCTTAGCTTAAAACTTTTTCCATTCTTTCTTTTTATATAGATATATATTCACTGATGAGTGGGTGGAGTGAATGCTGAAGGGTCCATCTATGAAACTTAGTTGGGATGCTGGAGATAATGCCAGTTAGCTAATTGACAAATGCTGTATTTGTATTACTTACACATACACATATATATATATATATATGAGAGAAAGTATTATATATATGAGTGTGAGTTGTTTATGTATGAGAGAGTTGTATTATATATATATATATATATATGTATGGGAGAGTTGTATCATATGTATATATATGAGAGAGAGTTGTAGTGTGTGTGTGTGTGTATATATATATATATATATATATATATATATATATATGAGAGTTGTAGATATAAAGAGTATGGACATAGAAATCAACACTGGTGGAAGTTACTTTCACACATCAACCAGTTTTCACATATCAGACTGACCGGGCTCAAAATTAAGCAACATTGAGCCTGGTCAGTACCTAGGTGGGTGACTGCTTGAGAATACTAGGTACTGTAAATTTGGATGTGTAGGCGATGTAATGAGTAATGCCACTGAATTGTTAATCAAAGACCCGAGTTCCAATTCTCGTTGGGTTTGTTATATCCACTTATTAAGAAATACTCTTAAGAAAGGTACGAAGTCACCTATGCCCCAAGCTATGGGTTAATTAGTAAGACTTGCATTACAAAACCATTATTAATTCACCCAATTCTTACTCTAGAGTGAGTAGTCTGGTTAAAGGTAAAATAAATGAATAGCAGAACTACCCAACAAACAAATTTGACAAACAGTTACTAGGAAAAAAGAAAAGAACAGGACATAAAATAAAGTAATCAAACAATATATACAAGGGAAAATTTTCACAAACTAAGAATTGAGGTTGACACACAAGAGCAAGTTCAGACAAGCCTACATAGTGTTATAACTTCAAGACAAGACAGACTGGGACTGAGTCATATGAGACCAAGAACTGACCTGTTTTATTGGCTAGCAAGAAATCCCAGCATGCATTTCTGTGCTTCTGCCTATAAATTGAGGAGAGGCAAGTGTTTTGCAGTTATTTCTATTATGAGTAAAACCAACACTTGGACTCTAAAAAAGCTATTTTCTGGCTTTAAATAACCTGCAATGGTTGATAAGCTGTAGAAAATGAATGAATCAATCAGATGATGGCCAAATTATTTAAAGATGGGGATGGTAAGAGTTCTCTATGTCTTTTTCACATTGTGATATTTGCAAAATATTTGCTGAGAAGATCCATCTTTTCCTTTACAGAACTCAATGCCACTTCTCACCAAATTAAAACAACTGGAAAACTGTATTTTCTTGTGTATAATACAACCCTGTGCTTCTGAAGCTAAAAATATTTTTTGAAAAGTTGTACCATATTATCCATTAAAATCTCAATGTGGTATATTCAGATGTGGCACAAGGCTGAAAGTATGGGGCACCCAGTGAGGATCAAACTCACTACTAAGTCATAATTGTTCTAGCGAGACAAGCTTGCTAACCATTACACCACTTCGAAGTGCCCAAATCTCAATGTGGTATATACTGGGTGTAACAGCAAAATTGTCCAATCGTTGGATTAACCTTTGAACCATTGTATCTTAGAAATGATTAGATATCTTACTGGAATTCTCCAAGGTTTTTATAACATTATTTGACTCTACTTTGAACAATAAGAATGTATTTAGCTCTAAGTTGAAATGATCATCCCTCTTCCTGTTGTGACCTCCTCATCCAGTTTTTCCTTCTACTGTTCCCTGTTTTTTTAAACATTCAACATTCTCTTGATGGTTCTTGAATGGACTTTAAGATGGAAGCCAGAATATAAATTTTGGTACCATTACTGAAGGCCTGAATGATCTTTTTCCTCTCACCATTGCTCAGTTGGAAAGATATAGTGTGGCCGACACAAAATTATTTTAACCTGTTCTCTTTCTAGCTGAATAACTCACAGTGTTTTTCAGTGATTCTTAAGACAAATGGTATCAAGATGGCTAAACGTCTTATCTGAAAACCTGGGGAAAAAGAAAGTCAAATAGTTTAGTGGTCTTTTAGATATTAAACATTTTGGATGATTTGGACAATTTTGCAGTTACACCTGGTATATTTCACTAAAATATTTAATTCTTCATGACATTAAAGAATAGAAATGAATCTGGTGTTTAGCCATTGTGTGTTTCTTTTCTTAATTTCCATTTCAAACATATTTGCAGATTTTCAAGGAAGGTGCTACCCAAACATGCCTGGAAATACATTTTCAGATGTTAATTAATCTATCATACTTTATTGTTTTAATATGACTTGTATTTCTATATCTTAATAAACTGTGAAAAAAAAAAGGATATTGTCTTTCATTAAGAATGAAATGAGAAGCAAATATTGTCAACATATCAAATATCTTTTGTCCCCAATTGTCATCAACACTTGCCTAATTTTTGTTTTATCAACTATTGTGGTAACCAAATGTATGTACTATCTTGCTGTTTCAAATAAGAGGTTTTTTAAGTTAAAAGTTAAGGCTCAAAATTTGTTGTGTAATGATAATATTAGTCAATTTCCCATAAGGAAATATTTGGTATTTATTGACTAAACAGCCAGTACTGTTTTCGGTTGAAATTTATAAAATTTTTCTATTAACCCTTTGAGTCTGTTTTACCAGTGGTAGAGAAAAATGATGTAATGCCCAGCCATCGGTCGAATACTGGTAGAGAAAAATGACTTAATGCTCAGCTACTGGTTGAACAGTGGATAAACACTTGTAACTATTTTTATATCTAACATGAAGCATTACATACCAATTATTTGTGAATTTTGACACAGGAGCTCAGGCAGAAGGTTTAAAATTGTTCAGGAATACAGGGCTGAAAATGTTAAATAGCCTACAAATGGTGGATAACCCATAAAAAAAGCAATCAGTCCATTGATTGCTGGTTGCAGTTTGTACCTCGATTTTTCAATATCAACTCCTAACAAAGCAGATTTTACCATATGACTAGTGTACACATGCTGTCAAAAATGACAATTGTGTTAATGAGATGCAATGAAACAAAAGTTTCAATAAGACAAAGATACAAAATTCGCAACTAAAATAAACGAATGACTAAAGGAAGTAATCACTCATAAATTTACCACCTTAAGTGACAGGAAATATATAAATTGACAACAGTAATTATTATAGTGTTGATCTTTCCCAAATAAATCAAGTTTACTGTGTCTGCCAACAACACAATTGTGACCACCAATGATAAATTCTATTAGGATTGCCTTACTGTGTGACATCAGTATATTGATTGCTTACATAAATCCTGTAAGAAACATCCTTCTCTGATGACCCTTTATTGTGCCTTTTCTATAAATATTTTCACACTAATTGTTTCAATTAATTTCACGATGGTACCTAGATTTTATGAATTTAAGTGTAGTATTAGATTGGCAACAAGGTTTCATTATTTTACAGTTGAAATGGTTAGATGTATCCTAATAGTTTCTTCTATTGCACTTCTTGCTTGTGGAACTCTCGTCTGGCTTCTTATTTCCCAGTCAACTTTGATCTTCAAAAATTTAAATGAAATGTCAATTGTTATCTACTGTCTTAATTCTTGTTCTTTTATTGTTCTCTCTCCTTAACAATGATTTTTCTCATACTCTCTAACACTCAGTAACATCTTGCATCTTAGTAGCTTTATTGCTTTGCTTGGAGTGAAATTACTATAAAAAAAAAATAGAAAGAAAAAAAACGTCTTCGTCTTATGACCATTTTTTTTTTTTTTTTTTTTTTTTAATATACTGCTCAATTTCTTTTTTCTATTCACAGTTGGTTTGTTCCCAGCAAAATTTTTCCAGATCATTCTAATACTAATGTACCCATGCTGTCAAAAATGATGGCAAGTAGAGATAGGGTCACTTATTGCTTGTTTCATATTCCTTCCCTGTCCTTCTCCGTCCTGGGAAAGGTGATAAACTGTGTCCAGCAGCAAGGCCTCTGATCAGAAGGTTTTGGGGAGTGTGGAGTGCTGGCGTTCCCAGGTCCACTTTGACCTGGGGTGGTAGCACCTGCTAGGGTCCCAGCTATGGACAAATAGTTAACTCTTATCAGAAATGCAATCTTGAAGGAAAAATATTATCAGAAACAGATTTTTGACAAAACAAAATATTACCAGCAATAAAAAATTTTGTTGGCATTAAATAACCCATTGAGGTTGACATGCTGTAAAGCAAAATAAACCAAACCAATCTAAACCAAAGAATACATATTCTATTCATACGAATCTATCCTAAAAATGTTGTCGGCATTAAATAACCCATTGAGGTTGATATGCCACAAAACAAAATAAACCAAACCAAATCTTCCTTGTTTCCTGTTTAAGATTGGGTTTCTAGCTTTTTTCTCTTAAAGTCTTCTCATTCTCTTTCCCTCTGTGTAACCCCTTATGTCTTAATATCTTTATTGCCTTGATTGGGGTGAAATGATAAAAAAACAAACAAAAAATTGTTAGAATGTTTTAATACTGAGATGTAATGAAACAAAAGTTTTGAAACAATGTATTGAGATCCTATAAAACAGAGATCCACAATTTGCAACTAAAATAGAGGCCAATGAACCATCTAATTAATCTGCCATTTTATTTTTTTTTATATGGTCAGTAGTATCGATGAATATTGATTCCCCTCTTCCCTCTTTAGTACTATAAACTGTTGAGAACTGTAGTCCCCATGCACCTCGGAGTATGGGGACCAGAGTTCTCAGCAACACTAGGCATTGACTACTATGGTTTCCATAGCTAGTAAGCTTTTAAGGAATGAATTTGAGAGCCTCATGTCCAAATAATTTTGTACCTGATTTTTTGTTTAAAGTACCTGGTGCTCTCCAAGTAGTCCCCTATTTAAATACTGTCCAGGCTCAACACTGCTTTATTTTTGGTGATCAAATAAGAACCTGTGTTTTCAGCATCATTTGACTATGAGCACTAATTGATTACTCTTGACATTTTATACATATATATATATATATAATTTTCTGCTCAATATCTTTTCATGTTAAAACTTTTTTTTAACTTGAAATGGAAACACCTTTTAAGAGGAAAAGATTAGCAATAAAATGGCAAAGATGATCTCATGACCAAGTTAAAGCTAGATGATCACTTAGACAAAGGCACTGCAGTGTAAAAAAACATCACCATAGGGGAGTGGCTTAATTAAAAAATTCATTTTTCTTTCAGAACATAGTCTGTATAAACATAAGTATTTTATGTGTATAGATTATTAAAATGGCTAAGGGTAGTAACCATGCATTAATTTACTACCTTGTTGGTTTACCTCCCTTTAGTGTGTGACATGAAAGATATAAATAAATACACAATGGTAATTATTATATAGTAGATTCTTCTTTTTTTTTTTCTTTTTTTTTTTTTTTTTTTTTAAGCTTAGAAAAGAGATTTTGAAAGTTAAAATATAATGCCTGTCTGATCTAACTTAGCTTAAGCTATTGAAGTGATAGAATGATTCCTTCTACCTGTGAAGTATATTCTTAAAGAAAAGAATGCATTTTGAGATGATGTCAGCCATGTTTAGAAAAGATAGAGAAGATAGGTTGGAGATGGTTCAAAAATATGATTATATTAGCATGTTTGGAAAGTAACTGTTTTACCAAAAAGTATATAAAAAGAAGGTAAATTTACTTAAATATTCGTTTCTGTAAGTATAAAAAAAAAGGAAAAAAAAATTAAAATTTGGTAATGTAAAGCAGCTAATGGATAGCAATCTGGATTGAGGAATCTGAGAGCAGTTTGAATTCCAGTCGAACCCATTATATTCACATACATGCTAATACCCTTGGCAAAGGTATGAATCCTCTTCTTCACTCCTCAGCTATGGGTAAATAGTAGAACAGACTGGGTTCTGTAGCCTTGGATGGAAACTGGTCTACTGCAGGAAAAAATCTGACTTGTCATTCATGTATTGAAAAATATATGATCGCCTACGTGTGTATCACACATGGCACATGACTGATTGAATGTAAAGTAGAATAATGGAAAGCTTTGTGTAGAATGAATTTGATTTTGGTGATTAGCACATAACATTTCAAAATGTAAGTGTTACCATATGTTTAACCCATGAACATATTTTAATTTGTTTAGCTTTCAAAAATGAAAGTAATAAATAATGTATATATACCAAGCGACAACATACACTTTCTGATATTGAACACTTTTACACATAGATATAGCATACCTTAAAACTATCTTTTTATCATATATGTATACACACACAGACACACACATATATATATATATATATATATATATATAAATTTGAAAATTTTATTGGCGGTATAAAATTTTATAACTGCCAGGAAAAGACCCAACATTTTTTAATAATACTCATGATAGATGATTAAAAGGAAAAAATGAAAAATGTTTTATGCTTGAACACAATCTTCAGGCCTGAAGATTGCATGAAACAGACTGTCGCTACTTGGTGTTGACCTTGAAGTCCACTTCTATATTACATACACTTTCTGATATTGAACACTTTTACACATAGATATAGCATACCTTAAAACTACATTTTTATTACACACACACACACATATATATATATATATATATAAATTTGAAAATTTTATTGGTTGTACAAAGTTTTATAACCACCATGAAGAGACCCAACATTATTTAATAATACTCATGATAGATGATTAAAATGAAAAAATGAAAAATGTGTTAGCTAATCAGTTTCAAACAGCTAAAGTGATGTTAATATATAAGAATAAATTATCAATAAAATGGGAAAAAATTTTTTTTAAAAAATATAAACTTCTTAGAGGTCAAGTACAAAATCCTTCAGCTTACAGAAGGTTGCATGGATTAAATATATATGGCATCTAGCATTTTTAAGTGCTAATTGGAGTGTGACTTAAGATGGACAAAGAGTACAACACTGTAATTAGCAGCACAATTGTAGTTATTTATGATGTGTTCAGCGATAGAAAACCCATGTGTGTTAGAACATCTGAAGGTAAATAGTTACAGATTTTTGTAGGCATGCGTTGCTTAAACCTAACATCCAGCTTTTGATTGGTTCTTTCTATGTAGTGTGACCTGCAACTACATTTGAATAAATAAATAATGGAACTATTATGGTGGAGAGAAAGGATATCTTTTCACATGGATGCCAAGATGAGTTTAGTAGAAAAAAAAAACACATGTTAGCAGCAAAATAGACTTGTTGCTGATGTTACCCAACCAAGGAAGATGGAGATATACTGGGCATCTCTGCACAGAAACAGTCTTAGTTTTATTAAAATCTGAAATTTTATTATTAATGACAGATTGAACAATGTCCAATGAATAGGCATTGTTGCAGTGAGTATTAGTAATAAACCTGATCTCATCATCCAGCTTAGTTTTAGAACAAATCATTAATGCCCCGTATGTAAAAGTTTTAATTAAATTGAGTTTTTGTTTCATGGGACACCAAGAGTCCCAACGAGTATATACATCAGTAAAGGTCAGTTTTTGGTATACCAAAGTAAGAAACCTCGGAGAAGTTCTGCAAACAAGAACATCAAGAAAAGGAAGAGAAGAATGTTTCCTTGTCCAGTGTAAACTTAAGGGCTGGATGAATATTATTAAGGGACATATAAAAAAGGTTTGCTCCATTCTTCTTGTTAAAAAGACAAAAAGTATCATCTACATAACGAAAATAAACCTCAGGTTTATTAAAATCCAACAACAAACTCTCTTCACTCTCTTCAAACATGTTAGCCAAAATGGGTCCCAAAGGGAAACCCATCGAGACTCCATCAGTTTGCCTGTATATGATGCCATCAAAACTGAATTCAACAGGCATCATAGCAAATTTTGTCAGTTCAACAAAAATATCCTCTGGAATAGTAGGAGGGGACAGTTGACCTTGATATAAAGCATCAGCACATATATTAATAGTCACAGGAAGAGGAACGCAAGTAATATATATATATATATATATAGTTTATAGCGCTGTTATATTGAATCAAGCACTATTTTATTAACACCACCACACAATGTGCAAGATGTTTTCCACTGACCTGAGGTGGAACAACTATTAGGTTGGTGCAAAAATAATAAACGTAATAATGTCGTTTTTTGACGTTAAAAATACATCAAAAAACGACATTATTACGTCATTATTTCTGCACCAACCTAATACATTGAACCAACAGCTGCATCTACTGCAAGGAATGTTGGTTTTTTGTGTTGTGCCAGGTTTTTTTTGTCTGAGTCCATCCTTCACATCTACAAATCTATCATTTGTCCATGCAAGAAATATTGTTGCCATATATGGTCTGGTGCCCCCACTGTTTATCCCAAGGTTCTCAACAAAATCCAAAGACAAATATGCAATGTGATTGGTCCTGACTTGGGGTTTTGATTCCACTCACTTTCTCATCGACGTAATGTGGTTTCCCTCTGTCCTTTCTATAAATATTTCCATGGCAACTGCATGAATTTAAGCGTGCTACTAGGTTGGCATCTCAGTCCAACTCTTTTACTGTCGAAACAGTTAAGTGTAACTGCTGCTTCTACTCCAACAGTTTCTTCTCTTGCACTTCCTGACAGTGCAACTCCGTTCCTCTTATTTGCATCCCTGATAAATATAAATTTAAATGTAATGTCAATTGACATCTTTTGATGCTTTGATCCCCATTCTTCTTTTTTATCCTTTCCTCTATCCCCACTACACCCAGTCTTTTCCCTTACTTTCACTCCCTGTAGCCCCTTGTGTACTAGTAGCACTCCTGTCTTGTTAGGGGTGAAATGCTTCAAAATATATATATATATATATATATATATATATAATGAATAAAGTAATATGAGGTAAATATAATGGTTGGCCACTTGTATCCAAGTAGGGCTGCTAGTCAATCTTTGTTGCAGACACCTTCATAGGCACATTTGTGTTTGTTAAACACCCATAGAGCCCATCTGTGGTTTATACTGCAACTATACTGAGTGAACTTTAGTTACAGTTTCTGGAAGAGAGCATACTGTTTGGCATGATCAACAGTCTGAACAAAGCCAGTATACTCATACCCTCAATCACGATGACTTGCAACTTCATGATTACTTGACCATTGACCGCTTCTAAATAGTTTTGTCAACCCAATTTTAATCATAAGGCTTGGGTCAACTGGTGGGGTGTGGTTTTCAAAGGTGCCAGATGCTGGGATTGCCTCCCCAGGCCAATAATAGTCAACTTCCTGACAAATAGACTATAGAATGAATTTGCTAGCCTCATGCCCAACTGGTTTTATACCTGATTTTTTTGCTTACAGTACCTGGTGCTCTCCAAGTAGTCCGCAGTCCCCTATTTACTGTCCAAGCTCAACACTATTTAATTTTGGTGATCAAATAAGAACCTGTGTTTTCAGTGTCATTTGACCATGAGCACTAATCGATTACTCTTGACATTATATATATATATATATATATATATATATATATATATATATATATATATATAATTTTCTGCTCAATATCTTCTAAATAGTTTTGTCAACCCAATTTTAATCACAAAGCTTGGGTCAACTGGTGGGGTGTGGTTCCCAGGCACTTTTCAAAGGTGCCAGAAGCTGCGATTGTTTACTTTTAAATGCTCATAGAAATATATGATAAATATAGTTACAGTTCAGTGTAAAGGTGGCTTGACATTTGCTGAAAAATTAAAACTAAAAATGAATTGAATCTTTACTAGTAGTGATAGTACAGAAGCCAGTGTTTCAACATGATATGGCCTTAAGCCTCCAATGTATGGATAACAAAGGAAAGACAATGGACATATTTGTTAGTAATTTAATTCAGTGTTAAATTTTTAATGTGATAGATGAGGTATTTCAGAGACACTCACCTGCATATTTGATAATTTTGCATTTTAATTTTTTTTCTTGGTTAGATACATTGCTAAAGGAAAAATAAACAAAACGTTTGTACATAATGGTGGTTGAATAGGAAGATATTTGAGCAAATATAGATATATGTACAAATCAAAGACAACTGATTTTATGGAGTTATACTTATGGATTTACACAAACTTCGCAGCTGGACATTAAAATAGACGTTTAGTTGGTTGTGGTTACTTTGTAGTGTTTGTGAAGAAAAATTTAAAAAATCTGTAGTGGATTCATTATTAGAACATATTCTGTTAATCAATTTTAGATAAAATTACGAAAAAATAACCAACCTTTTTATTAAAAATTATTAATAAAATATATTTTTACTGAGTAGATGCCAACTGATAATTAACGAAGAAAGATAAAAACTAGTTTCAGATTTTAGGATTTTATTGTTAAGCTTTTAGAAATTTTATACTCTTTAATTAACACACTTTCAAATTGATTATTTTTTTCAATTATTTCACTCCAAGCAAGGCAATAAACTCACTAAGACACAAGTGTTAGAGAATACAAGAGAGAGAGAGAAAAAAAATACTATTAAAGAGAAAGAGAGAGAGATAGAGCAATAAAAGGACAAGAATTAGGAAAAAAAGAAGATAATGATTGACTTTGCATCTAAATTTTTGACGATCAAACTTGACTGGGAAGCAAGAAGCCAGAAGAGAGTTCCACATGTGAGAGGTGTGATAGAAGAAACTTTTAACATAGAACTTAAGGTCTCTAAATATATAGCAGGGACAACAAAACATGTGGCAGCAATATTCAAAGCATGGGCGAATAGGAGATATATAAATATGTAAGATAGATTCGAGTGAGATAAATTGTCTCACATGACACAGTGAACCAACTTTCCTAGTAGCAGACCTAGCAATTGACTCAATATAATAGTTTCACTTCATGTCAGTGGAAAGCAATCACTTGAAAAGGTGCAACGAGTTACTTTCCTGGAGGTTAGCATCAGCCATACTGATGGAAGGCAGAAAGGAGTCTCTCGGATGATTAATAGAGAGCAGTTTCATTTTGATTTCTTTGACATAGTTTGATTAAGTGAAAGAACTATGTGTGCTTGCTGTGTGTACACCATTCTTATATGGAAATGATAATATTAACTGTTTCTCTACAAGGAAACATTTGGCATTTATTGACCAAGCAGTACTGCTTCAAGTTGAAATTTATAAAATCTTTCTCTTAAAACAATTTTTCAGGAAAACAGGTTTATCAAATCCAGTAGCTGGTATTGCTCTTTCCTGTATTGACAGGGGTTTCTTTTCTAACCTTTGGTTTGACGTAGTGTGGAATGTTAAAAACTTGATTATGTTATTTTCTTTTCCAGTTATATATGCTATCCATTTTAGTTGTTGCTGATGTTGGTAGTCCTTAAGTAATGTGGTTTTTGTTATTTGTTACAGGCTTTTGTTTGTGAATCTGTTCCATCAGTTTACAGTGTTAAAAGAAGAATAATATATAGGTTGGGGAGATGCTCCAAAGCCAAAGTTTAATATTTTTTGTTGAGTTCCTACTGGCTGAAGAGTTCCCATGGTGTGCTCTCTACTTTGTCAGTGCGAGGTGACATAAACTTTGCTTTTACATTTTTTTTTAATCAGTATTACTCATGCAAGGAAGTAAAGCCACTAAGACATAAGGGGCTACAGGGTGTGGAAGAATTAGGAACAGAAACATTAATAATGAGCAGGAAGAGAAAAGAGTAATCAGGAGGACAGTAGATAGTGATTGACATTGCATTTAAATTTTTGCAGATTATATTTGGCTGAAAAACATGGAACTAGGAGGAAGTTCCACAAGTGAGAAGTGTGAGAAAAGAAACTGTTAGCATAGAACTTACAGCTACATCTATCCAGCTCAGCTATAAACTGGTGAGATCTTGATGCCAGTCTAGTACTGTGCTTAAATTTGAAAAGTCTAGGTACCATAGTGATGAGCTCATCCAAACAATTAGCATTTATAGAAAAGGTATATATATATATTTCCTTTAGCCACTCCCTTCAAATTTGGAGGACTGAAGAAAAAGATGAAAAGGAATTTGCAAGCCTATGTGAAATTGTTTTTTGGACCCATGAAAACCTTGTCTTCACAGAAATTAGCCATTGAGCCAAGAGGAAGAAAAGAAAGTAGTAAGAGTATGTAAAATTCCTTTTGATTTAAAATGAGAAGAAAAATTAATAAGAGTGTCTGAAGTCATATGAAAGGTTTCATTTCAGTTCTTTGTGACTAGCATTCAAGTTCTTGTCAGTGTAAAATTATTTGGCAATTATATTATTGGCCTTTAACCAATCACATGGCACTTCAAAGAATTTTCTCTCAACAATCCAAGAAAGCTAAGTATTTCAAACTAACTCTGTCTACTTTTGAATGTACGCAACTGTATATCTCTTCTGTGAACAAATTCTTGCCTTTTGTTTTAAACATTTTTTTTAATATTATTTTGTGTCAGATGATTTAATCTGTTGTATGAACATTTCCTCTTCAGAAAAATACATTAAAGCTATTGACTTTAAAAATCTGATTTATTTTTCTGAAATAAGCTACTGACACAACTTCAAAGCTGTAAATTTGCAAATAAATTCTTTATCTTGTTTTTTTTAAAATTACCTGTGTCTTTCCTTGTTATTATCATCCTTCATTAATCTTCTTGGCATGGGTAAATCAATTGTTCATTTTAACTCTGAAGCCCTATGCCACTATAAATCTAAAGTGTAAAAATTACTTTGTACCTTTTTTTGCTGAATAGGAAGTAAAAACATTTTTGGGTCCTCAACTCAAGAAGTTAAAAGAAATTGTTTGATATTAATTTCCTGCATATTATTAAAGATTTGTGGGGAAATGAAAACAATAAAAAAAAGTTATGGTATTTAGGAATAAAAAAAAATAAGAAATAATTTTCCCATGATACAAGTTACAAAGAAACCAGAAAGGGTTTCTGGTCACATGTGTAATTTTATGACCCCACTTTTGGAAAGGACAGACTCTTTCTTTTTCCAGTTTCTTATGAGATTGTTTGGATGCCATCCCAACTCGGCGCAAAGCTGACTTCAGCTTAACCATCTTTGCCCCTTCTTATCCTTAGTTCCCATAAATAATTTCTGAACCAAACAGGAAAATGGACATGCTCAAGAGACATTTAATTTGTTTTAATACAGTCAATATAAAAGAAATAAATGTCCCTAGCAGAAACTCTTCTTTTGTATGTGTCTTCTATCTTTTTTTTTTTATACATTGATCAAGCATCTTCACCTAAAAAATCCGCACAAAACACACAAGTTGTTATATCCACAGATTACAAGTGCTTCATCAAAATGGAAATTATTTCTGACTCAAGCTAATTATCAAACTAGTTTTACAAAATGAGTTTATTTCACCTTAAAATTTAAAAAGTTAAATGTTTAACGCAAAATTTCTTAATTCTTTTTTTCTTCTTTAATGAAATTTACATCCTGGAATGTATTTAAAAAAAAATATGAGTAATTTTTAAACTGGTAATTATGTAAAAATTTTATAATTTTCCAAAAATGTTATTTAAAATCCTTTTTTTCTTTTAATGTTTTTGTTCTTTTTTTTTAACTAATTATCCAAGGTTTGTCAATGTTTAAAAATTGACTTTTACAAAAGCCTTTTTTTTTCTTTTAACCTCTTAATTAATTTAGATACTGTACTTTCATTTTACAACAAGGTTCACTGGAAAAAAAAAAAGCCTTGCTTCCATATGAAAATTCTCAAAAGGAATTTCATAAATTGATATTGCTATTTTTTTTTTTATTCTCTGAATTGAATGCATTTTTTTTAATCCAATGAGCAGGAAACATTTTTGAAATCTCATTGATTGGCAAAGATTGTGTAGCTGATGGGGAAGGTTTTTCTTCAGGGTATCTCTCATGTAAGCAAAAACCTTCTATTACCAGGCTTTATTCAACTCAAAATATGCATAAACGTTGTTTGGCTTCATAACTAAGATGGCGTATGTATCAGGAAGAGTAACAATTCAAGGGGAATAACTTTCGTTTCCCAGCACAGATATTTATACAAAAGTGTCAAAAATAAATAAACAAAGTAATGATAAAAAATGTATTTACAAGTAGCTGAAATTTAATGCATCTCTTTGACCCAGCAATACGAGCAGTCTGAATACAAAGTTCATAATTATTTCCATGTAAACTATTATAGATATAGGGAGTACAATAACATCATTGCATAGTTAGGTTTTCAGCTACAAAAGCACTATTATTCTAGATAGTTACTAGTATTTGGCTATGCTCCAAAAGTAATGCCTCCTATTTATTTCCCCCAAAACTATAATAAGTACAGAGAGTACAATAACACCATTGGATAGAGCCAGTAGAAAACCACTATTGGTTGTACTTTTTTTGCTCATAATGAATAAGGGTGTGCAGGTTGTACTCATAAAAAATTGCACTGCTTTTTCACTGAAACACATTACTTGCCACTGAACTGTGTTCACGTCTGTTGTTTCTGAGACACAAGATAATGATTGATATTGTATTTCAATTTCTAAAGATCAAAATTGCCTGGAAAGTAAGTCGCTGGAAGAGTGTTCCACAGGTGAGAAGTGTGAAAGAATAAACTTCTAGCATTGAACTTATGGTCATATCTAGCAATTCTAACTGTAAAATGATGAGACCAAGCTGTCAATCTAGTATTGCACTTAAATTTGTAAAGTTGTAGTACTAAAGAAGAAAGCTTATCAGAACAATCACCATGAAAATATTTATAGAAAAGGCACAGAGAAGCTACATTATGGTAGTCAAAAAAGTAACTGAAGCTGAGATACCAGGTAAGGATTGATAATGTTGCAGATTCTTTGAAAAATTGTCCAGAATCTCTAGACACATAGCAGACACATAATCCCGGATCAGATGTAACAGTAGTATTCAATAATAGTGTTTAATATCTTTGTCTATTCTCAAGAATAAAAGAAAAGCATAAATCCACTTTGATATGTTTGGGTTTATTCAAATTCTTCTAATCATTGCTTTTTAAAACAAACCTTGCTCAGGGAGTCAAAAGTGTATGCAGTAATTGTGAGGTCAAGAAAATAAGCATATTTTTGACATACTGTTTTTTTTTGTGGGTACAAGGATTTAACATTGCTGTATTTTCTATATCCTAAAACATGCTTTGTGTGCCATAATTTCTATGCATTATTTACATTATTCAGACTGTTTTCCTCATCTTTATTGTCATATTGATGATGTTTCAGCCATTGTATGCTCTGGCTTTCTTCAGGTGATTGGAATTTCAAACTGAACACTTTTTCATTTACTGGGGTAGATTGTTTTACTTCCATGTGCCATGCCTCTTCTGGATGTCTCAGTTATCCCCTTTTAACTCAACTCTCCAAGTTCTCAAATGGATAAATGGCCCTGTGGATAAAAGCGTTGGTTGGATCCAGTGACCAAAGAGTTGTGAGTTCAATACCTGGCTACTGCAGTGGTGAACAAAAAAAACATGGAGAGTTAAAGGGAGATAACTGAGACATCTGGAAGAGGCATGACACGTGGATCTAGAACAAGCAATCCCAGTGGATGAAATAAAGTGTTCAGTTTGAAATTCCAATCACCTGAATATGGCAATAAAGATGAGGACAACAGTTGGAACAATGTAAATAATTACAATACCTCATCTCAGAAATATAGACAGAAATTTTTATACTATTTACTATTATTTGGACTATTGTCCGCATCATTGTCACCATATTTATTAAGTTTCGGCTATTGTACATTCTGGCCTTCTTAAGGTGGTTGGAATATTGAACTGAACCTTTTATTTCGCTCACTGGGGTAGACGGTTTTAGTTCCATGTGCCATGTTTAATGGATATCAGTTATCTCCTGTTAATTCCCATCTCCAAGCTCTCCACTGCCCCAACCAGGTACTAAACATGACACACGGCATTGGTTGGGATCCAGTAACAGGACCCAAGGAGTGTGAGTCCAGTACAATTATTCTTATTTCATGGGTGACTTTTGCTGGATTTTGCAATTAATTTCAATTATTCCCAAATTTATTTCCAAGTTATAAAAATTGTTATAAAAAATTTTGTTGCAAAAAATCATGTAAAATGATTGCAGTAATGAAAACTTGGGATTCAAAAATTTCAGGACGGCTGGTCCAAATCTAGCCTAAAATGTTTTTATTTTGCTGAGAGTCGGCTAGATTCCAAAATGGTATATGTTGGGTTACAGACTCTAGAAGTAAAGTTGAAAAAGAGTGACACGCATTTATTATATATACCTGGTGTTAAGCTTTTAAACTTTAAGCTTTTTTTTTTTTTTTTTTAATAATAGCCCTCTACCTACACCCTATTTTCTGTATTTACACCCCAATATTATATTTAACTTATTTTAAATTTGAGCTGTGAACCTGTGTGTAATTTAGCGTTCCTCCCATGATCAACAACAAAAAGTTTTTCAGCATTTTTTCCGTTAAATTCGTACTTGTATACTTAAAGTTTCTTTTTAAAAGGGGTGTTTGGGTTGTTATATTGAACTACAATTTTAAAATATTATTTTTACTCTTAATTACTAATAAACTATATTTCTTTTTAAATAAAATAAATGTAATAGAATTAAATTATTTAAAAATTATTATTACATATCAAATATAAGTATGTATATTACCAGCTCCCATTTTTTTATTTTTAAATATTATTTAAGAAAATTTTTTAACAATATTGGCAAAGAATAGCTATTTCATTTCTTTGATTCAGTAAATTTTTATTTTTTATAAACTTAGTGATATGTAGTTTCTCATGTATGCACAAAGGATATGGGTCATTTAATGACCTACATATTCTAGCTTTTCTTATTAATTTCCATTTTACTGTAGGTGTTTTATTAGTTTCCTTTAAGTGCCAGAAATATTTCGATAGGGATGTCTGATTTCTGTATTTATTTATCCAAAATGAAGTTTGATGTTGATTTGTTTGTTTGGGTTTTATGGCATATCAACCACTGTGGGTTATTTAATGCCAAATCCACTTTATATATATATATATATATATATATATATATATATATATGCCAATTATATGAATTTTAAATGCCTATTTTGTATGGAACATTTTTAGCAAGCTAGAGCTCATTTGCTTGTACACTGCAAAATAATCCTAGGTATTTTTGTTTAAGTCAAGAATTTCCATTTGATAAGGACATTTTATTTGCAAAATGGTAAAAGGTAGGATATGTTGTTTATACATCAGTCTACATCTTTAATAAGAGACCAATTCTTTTTAGAAAATCCAATATAATTTTTGGTTCAGTTTTTGCAAATAATTTCTTCATGTTCTTGATTGATTGATTGTTTTGTTTAACAGCACCTCAAACTTAGTGGTCACTCCATGCCGAAAATGATTTTGAGTGACTTTAAAAGTCAAAAACGTATAGCTGACAACATTATGGTTTCAAAAACGTATAGCTGGCAACACCACTATTTGAAAAACGTATAGCTGGCAACATTATGGTTTCAAAAAAACAAAACAAAAAAAAAACGTATAGTTGGCAACACTATTGTTTCAAATCTTATAGTTGGCAACACTATTGTTTCAAATCTTATAGTTGGCAACACTATTGTTTCAAATCTTATAGTTGGCAACACTATTGTTTCAAATCTTATAGTTGGCAACACTATTGTTTCAAATCTTATAGTTGGCAACACTATTGTTTCAAATCTTATAGTTGGCAACACTATTGTTCCAAAAACGGATAGCTGGCAACATTATGGTTTCAAAAAAAAAAAAGAAAAAAAAAGTATAGCTGGCAACATTATCGTTTCAAAAAAGTATAGCTGGCAACATTATGGTTCCAAAAACGGATAGCTGGCAACATTATGGTTTCAAAAACGCATAGCTGGCAACATTATTTTTCCGAAAACATTATCTGAGGCCTTGCTGTTGGACGTAGTTTATCACCGTATCCAGGACGCGGATGTAGTTTATTGCTATACCCAGGACGTTCAAAAACGTATAGCTGGCAACACTATGGTTTCAAAAACGCACATCTGGTAACATTGTTTCAAAAAAGTATAGCTGGCAACATTATTGTTTCAAAAACGTATAGCTAGCTACATTATTGTTTCAAAAACGTATAGCTGGCAACATTATTTTTTCTGAAAACATTATCTGCGGCCTTGCAGTTGGATGTAGTTTATCGCCATACCCACAATGCAGATGTAGTTTATCATCATACCCAGGACGTGGGTAAGATCTGGAAAAACTAGAGTTCACTATTTGCCCATAGCTGGGACCCTAACAGGTGCTACCACACAGGGTCAAGGTGGACCTGGGAACACCAGCAATTAAGAGATGGTTCCACGCTGCTCAAAGCCTCCTGATCAGAGGCCTTGCTGTTGGATGCAGTTTAACGTCATACCCAGGACGTGTTTGATGTTGATTGAATCTCTTTTTAAACTCATGGCTTGTGCAACCTATATAGATTTTTGTTTTGGGGATTCTCAATAGATGACATATTGCATTGGTATACAAATGATTCTGTGCAACATTTATTTTGTAGAGGACAGTTATGAGGATTTCTACAATTACATAATTTTTGTTTAGCTTCATCTCTTTTTATTTTTATATTGTCTAAATTTCTTTGGTTTTGGTCTAAATGTTTATTCAAGATATTAGAGAAAATTATTAAGAAATATAATGCTAAGTTTCCAGTACTGAAGCTTAACCTTTTTTTTCGAATGTAACTCATAATTGTTACAGTAATAGTTAATAAAAATGAACATGCTATCACCCCTGTCTAAATGATTGGATTTCTCTGTATCCTTGGAAACAAAAGATTATGAATTGTATGTGCATTTAAAACTCAGTAAATTTAAAAATAAGTTATTCCAAAATTTACTTGAAGATGAAACAGAACTAATGCTTTTAATTTATTTATATAATTAAATTTGAAGTTATTAGCTTTGGTTTTTGAAACATAGTAATTCCTGTGTAGTGAAGAAACAATATTTTAAATCAGTTTATATATATATATATATATATATATATATTATAGAAAATTAGGAGATCAGCTGATTCTGCTACGTTGGTTTCATTCTTTTGGTATCTTCAGGTGATTTTGGTCAATTGATTTCCTAATACTTTATTTTTTTAAAATAAAAAATTTATGAATGCTATATTTTTTAAAAATAAATAAGTGCATGACATGAGTCGTGGTAGAAGTTGAGGAGAGGAAAATGAATTGAGAAAATGTATTGGTGGGCGATTAAATAAAACATACATATTAGGTGGTGCAAAAATAATGTCGTTTTCTCACATATGTTACTATGTGAGAAAACGACATTATTTTTGCACCAACCTAATACTTTCTTTTCATTCCCATTTCTTATGAATTCAAAAGAAACTTCTTAAGTATGAAACTAGACATAATTTTTGATCTGTGATTCAAAGGGATTTTTAGCCTGGAAATGTTGTTATAGCTAATTTTTCTTGTTGACAAAGGTTGCATATGTTGCTAAGATTGTTGTAAGACTTTGTTTTTTTTTTGTTTTTTTCTTTAAATTTTCCAGTTTACAATCAGATCTTTTTTATTTTTTTCCTTTAATTTCCACACATGGTTGGCTAGTTTAGTAGAATTTCTAAGGCTTTCTAGCTTAAAGGATGACTTATGATTGTACCATCTCTTTTTAAAGTTACTTCCAGTACACCCTATGTGTATTTTTTCTGGCCATTTGTATCCATTACTTCTGCTTTGTAAATTACTGTAGCTTAATTTAACTGTGTTTTTATTAAATATTTTATGTAATCCAGAATTTTGGGATAAGTGTTTAGTATTTTGAAAAATATTTTTCCTATTTTATATTTGAAATGAGTTGGTTATCTGGAAATTCCTCTAGTAAAATATTCAAAGATAAAAAGAAAGAATATGAAAGGGCTTTAAAAAGAAGAGGGGCTTAAAACCAAACTGGAATTGAAACCTCACTTCAAACAACAAATGAAGAACAATTTGAGAGAAAGAAAAAATATTATTTGTAAAAATGCTTGATTCCATTGGTGAAGTTGAATTAAAAAGAATAAAATACTTGTAATTCCAATGGATAATGTATTGTTAAAAACAGATATAAAAAAATTTCCAGTTTGCAATTGGATCTTTCTTTATTTTTAATTTTTCACACATGGTTTCTTAATTTCCACACCTTTTTGAAGCTACTTTCAGTACATCCTATGTATATTTTTCTCTGGCCATTTGTATCTATATCTTCTGCTTTGTAAATTACTGCTTCAGTTTTGCGAACTTTATCTAATGGACAAATACTTTTATTTCTACAGTTGCATATTTCACTGTTAAGTGTTTTGCTGCATGTTAGTTTTGAAATTTCTGGTATTTTGTCTTTTTATCGTGGTTTTTAAATTACTAGTACAGCTGTAGCTTAATTGTATTTTTATTAAATATTTTATGCAATTCAGAATTTTGGAAGGAAGTGTTTATTAAGTAATTTGAAAAAATATTTTCCCTATTTTACACTTGACCTCTAAATTAAAAGAGGGAGGGGGTTAAACCAAATAACATTTTCTTTTCCTTGAATTGTTCTTCATTTGTTGTTTAAATTCCTTCTTTTAAAGTCCTTTCATATTCTTTATTTTTATCTTCAAAAATTATTTTACTAGAGGAATTTCTAGATAACCTGGACTCAATTTCTTTGGGGATTTGTGTTATTATACTTGCAGGGTGGTTGGATCTAACATTCACGTATTTTAATTTTGTGTTGGGTTTCATGTTTGGAGAGACACTGCCAGTTTGTAGATTTAATTCTATGTCCAAATATTTGACAATTTTCTTATTCATATTGACTTCTATTTCAAAATTGAGTACTTTTCTTATATTGTCATTTGTTCTTCTGTTGTCTGGCACGATCATCAGTCCGTCATCCCTATACAGGCCATGGTTGTTTATATGCACAATTTTGTTGATTTCATATAAAATATGTAGGCCTATTAATTCTGAAACCTCAGCACCATCAAACAAACCTTGTGGTACATCGAAATTGTCCTTTTTTTTTTTTATTATTCTTTAATCCAAGCTTCTCCATTGTGGAATAAAATTAATTTAAGGCAATATAAAATTATGTGCATTTGAACAGGTGCAACATTTATGAAGCCTTTGGCAAAGTAAAAAGCCTCAAGAAGACCATTTTTTAGATATAGATGGATAAAAGTTTGTTATGTCGTATTTTATAAATACATATCTATCTTTATTTGTATTAGGTTGGTGCAAAAATAATGTCGGTTTTTGACGTAACGTCAAAAACCGACATTATTTTTGCACCAACCTAATAATTTTATGGAACCAAGAAATTTCCTCATTTGTGTCCTTTGATTGATTGGCTTGTGTAGTGATTCTTAATGAGTTGCATTTTTTTTTTTCTCAGTATTTCTTGGCTTATTTTATCCAATTCAGTTTTAGCTGGGTTTATTAATCTAAAAGAAGGATTATCAGGGAATTTGTCTTTATGCTCCTTTATAACTGCTCAGCAACCTTGATATATTTAGGAAAGATATGAGAATAATCAAGAATCTATACTGGCAGCAAACAGCATGCATGCACATTGAGAATAAGCTCAGCAAATATACAAAAACAGAAAGAGGCGTAAGGCAAGGATGCATCTTCTCACCGGACTTATTCAACTTATTCAGCGAGGCAATTCTGAAGGAACTGGAGATCATACCATAATTCATCATTAGCGGCCACAACCTTACCAACTTAAGATACACAGATGACATGGCACTGATAGCAGGACTAGGAAAAGAAATTACAAAATCTCCTACAGAAGGTAGCGAGGGAGAGTGAGAATAAAAGACTAACCATAAACTACAAGACAGAATGCATGGTCATCAGTAAAAAGATGAGCCCAAATTGTGATTTGCTGTGCAGGAACACTAAAATCAAACATATGCGGAATGAGATCCGAAGATGGATTGGGATGGCCAAAGATGCATTCCAGAAGCTGGGAAGAGTATTGCAAGACAGGAGGATTTCTATGATCACAAAGGAAAGAGTACTGAGCTGCTATGTGACATCTGTCCTCCTATATGGCAGCAAATGTTGGATGGTATTCTCAAGGATGAAGAAGAGACTTCAGGCAGTGGAGGTGGTTCTACAGAAGGAGAGGATGCAAACAAGGAGGAAGCTTATGCTTAACATAAGGAAGAGGCAGATGAAATATCTGGGACACATGATGAGAAAGGAAGGCCTAGAGAATCTGATACTCATGGAATGAATAAAGGGGAAAAGAGACAGGGGAAAGCAGTGCATGACATACATGACGGGCTTTGGCAGGTGGATGGTGGAGCATGGTCTGGGGGAGTTGAGAGAAACACAAAACCTGTTGAGAGCCACGATAAGGAGAAGTGGAGAGTCATGATCGCCTACGTCCTGAAATGACATGGCACATAAAAAGAAAGATAGAAATGCTTGCATACAGCATAATTTATGGACCCTGTCACTGATACCTAGTTTGGCGGTGATAATTTTTGCCTCCTTATACGTTTTTGGAAGTTCTTCATTTATTTTATTTTTTTCTGGATTCATAGTATAAATGTTCTTTGCTTTGTCTCCTTCAACTAGGATGTTTTTTTGTTTTTTTTTTGGGGGGGGGGGGCTTTTACTTCTGTAGTTAATAGCTTTTGAAAATTACTATTAACTTTTGTGAATTTAATCTCATCTATCATACTAAGCATATCCTTTTCGAAGTTAGCCAGCTCTTCAATAGCAGGTGGGTAATTTTTACTTTTGTATTTGAATTTTTCCATGTTTTCTTTGTTTGTTAAATATTTGTCTAATGAAAGTAGCGCCTTCCATCAAATTCTCGTAACGAATTGCTCATTTTTTTGTAATAAATTTAGCATGTATTCTTTCTTGTTTGGAATAGGGATGTTTTTTAGCAAGTACAGTATTTTGAATTTTTGCATTGTAGTTTCTTCTGTAAATTTTGTAAACAAACATTGTGTGTTCGAAAAAAACAGTTGTTATGCATTTGGAAAAAAACATGTTATAGTGAATTAATACATATAAAACATATGGTATGTTAAAGTGTACCGGTTAAGGTTTATGAAAGTGTAAAAAAAATACACTGAAAATGAAACTGCTGAACTGTAATATAGGAACAAAAGTTATAATAATAAAGAAGTTAATGGTCAGAGTTGAATTAGACCAGGAAACAGTCATTTTAAAAAAGTGCTCGATTCCACTGCCTTGATTTCTACCAAGTGATTTTTGTCAGTTGAATTCCTAATGTTTTACAATACAAACATCAAAATGAAAATGTAGGATACCATATAAATCACAAAGCTATACAAATATACCACTATTTTTTTTTTTGTGCCATGTCTTTACAGGGTATAAGGAATCATGACTCTCCACAACTTACTGTTTTTTCTTGCTCTAAACAATTTATACCTCTTTACAATCCCTGTTTGTTTTTGTATACCTTACTTTGTCATTTATTCAGGCTCCTCAAGTCTGCAATATTATCGATCACAACCTGGCATCTCAGCTTCAATCACTTTCCCATTGCAGCAACATAGCTGCCTTTTCTACAAATATTTCCGTGATAATTCTTCTGATGAGCTTTCCTCTTTGTTACCTTGACTCAATGAATTTAAGTGTAATACTTGATTGGCAGTTAGGTCCCAATATTTTACAGTTGAAATTGCTAAATTTAATTGTAAGTTCTATGCTAACAATTTCTTTTCTCAAACTTTTCAATTGTGAAACTCTCTTCCAGCTATGGTCTTCAAAAATTTAAATTAAAATTTAATGATCTATTAGCTTGAATCCTGTTTTTTTTTTTTTTTTTATTTACTTTTCTCCTCAGTAACCTTTTGCATCTTGGCTTTATTGTTTTGCTCTGTTTGAAGTGAAAGAATAAAAATATAAATAAAAAAGGTTACTTACTGTTTCCTAAGTTTCACTTGCGTTCAATATTTCTTGTGAGTGTTAAACTTGCTAAGCTTTTTTTTTTTTTTTTTTCATTTTTGTCAACAAAATTTTATCTGTTACATTTTGATAGTATTAGTGTCGTTTTTGTCCCCCTTTGCTCCCATATTTTGTCTCTGGTATTCTCAACATTCGTTGGTAGAACCACATCTCAAGCCTCAGGTCTCCTCTTCATTGTGCGTAAGAGATAGTTCAGCATTCACTGCTATATAGGAGGTTTGATATTACATAGCAGTTCAGTTTAAAGCTACATAGGTTTGAATATGCTCCTACAGATGCATGCATATAAAGTTAAATTTGAATTGTGTGTGTTGATGTGGAGGGATGAGAAGGGGATTAGGATTAAGTATAATCTGCTGTAATCTCTTATCTTGTTAATAGCATGCAAAACACTATTTTTATAGTAACCCTAAATATATTGATCCACTGATCAATTAAAGATTCTATAAAATTGGACAGATAGATACTGTCAGTGTGATTCAATAAAAGTATGGCACTGACTGCAATACGGAAGAATCAAAGTAATTGCTTGATTCATTCATTCATTTTCTACGGCTCATCAAGTTATTTAAAGCCAGAAAATATTTTTACATTATAAGAATTTTTTATTTTTTTATTTTTTTTTTTTGAGATAATAAGGATTTTGTGATACAAGTTTTACTATTTAACCCATAGTTCAGAGGACAAGTGAATTTGCACATAATTAAATAGGACAAATCCAAATGGAATTGGAATTTGGCTCTCCAATTAACAATTCCAAGCCACCCACACATCCAAGCTTAGAGCATCTGTTATTCCCTAGCAAACACTCATCTTTAACCACAATATGGAAGAATCAAAGTAATTGCTTGCTTTATTTGTTTTATATGACTTATCATCCCTCTCTTTGCAGGTTATTTAAAGCCAGATAATATTTTTAGATAATAATGATTTTGTGATACAAGTTTACTAATTAACCCGTAGCTGGGGGAGAAGACATTCCCAAGGGTATTTATTCATATACGGAACCGGTTATATCAGTTAGGCACGCCCGGCTAAATGGCAGTTCCATATAGGATGCAGGTTCGAATCCTGTCAAAGGACGAATATTTTCTATGAAAATTTCTTGGACATTCAGGCCGGTAAATGTTATTTAATACTGTTTTTTATAAACAGAGTATTTACTTAAATACTTGTATCTATAAAAAGAACGTTAAACATAAAAAATGTCTTTAATAAATAAATTGTCGGACTTTGTCCATTTCTTAATATATATATATATATATATATATTAATGTCAGCCAGTCAGTTATGTGCCATGCATGATACATGCTTAGGCGATCATGTATTTTTCAATACATGACTGATGAGGCAGATTTTTTTTTCCCTTCAGTAGTTTGCCATTTTTTTCTGTGGTAGACAAGTTGCCATTCAAGGCTCTAGAACCCAGTCTGTCCTGCTATTTACCCATAGCTTGTGGGAGAAGAGGATTCATACCTTTCCTAAGGTTATTACCACATAAATGAATGTCATGGATTTAATGGGAATTCCAACTCGGCTATTCCTCAATCTGAGCCATTATCCTTTACTCCACCATGCCTCAAAATATATATATATATATATATATATATATATAATACATAAATGGTTAATGGTCAGAAATTGAATCAGACCAAGAAA
>OZ010608.1:24333901-24356401 GCA_963932145.1 Acanthosepion lycidas | reverse complement strand
GTGAATAACTTATTTTCTAACCTGGATTTTCCTTCTCACAGATGAAACCTCACAAACCTACTCCTACTATATCTCTATTTCCATGGCATATGTTCATTGATTGGTTTGTTTTATGGCATATCAACACTTCAATGGGTTATTTAATGCCGACAAGATTTTTATTGCTGGTAATATTTTTTATCTATCTACCTATCTATCTATCTCAGTATATATTGGTTTGGTTTGTTTTATGGCATATCAACAACTCAATGGGTTATTTAATGCCGACAAGATTTTTATTGCTGGTAATATTTTTTTCAAAAAGTATTTCTGGTCATATTTTTCCCAAAAATATATTGCTGGTAATATTTTTTTTTTTTTTTTTTCCAAAATGTATTGCTGGTAATAATTTTTCTTCAAAAATTTATTGCTGGTATGAAAACCTATTTTAACACATTTTGACACCAGTTTGGGGGTTAACTATTTGCCCATAGCTGGGACCCTAACAGGTGCTACCACCCCAAGTTAGGGTGAACCTGCGAACACCAGCAATTCAGAGGTGGTTCCATGCTCCTCAAAACCTCCTGATCAGAGGCCTTGCTGTTGGATGTAGTTTATCGTCTTATCCAGGACACAAATGTAGTTTATCATCATACCGAGGACGTATGTCCATTGACCGATATTCTGTAGTTTCACAAGTTCAGACATCCCAGTACACATGATTGAATCATCCTCATTCCTTTCCTGCCTGGTTGGTGAGGCATCAGAATACGCCGACTAACCCCCTGCAGAGGGGAAAAGTCCCTCAATGGGGCCACCTGTTGGGCGTGGGTGGCGACCTGTAATGTCTGAGGACGGGATCCTGGAGGTTGAGCAGGTTGTAACCCAGGTGTAAAGCGGTCACAATCCTGTAACACACCACTTTGGCCCTTACCTGGGCTAGACGGGCAGTCGGAGAGGCCCGATCCGATCAATCGGCTGGTCATGTCAAGCCCCATCATATATAATCCACCCCAAACCTATAACTGACACTCCTCTTCCCAACCAAAACTAACACTTAACCCTAAATATGTGATGGAAGGCGGTGGCTGAGGGTCAATCAATTTGTGAGAAAAAAAGGATCTGACACACTTGCTAAACCTTCACAGCCGTAAAACTTGGATAACGGAAACAAAGGAACACGTGTGCTCAAAGACTCCTCCCAAAGAGAGTATACCATTCATGTAGCCCCGACATGGCAAGGCGAATGGGTTTCCCCTTTGTCATGTCCCAATACTGGACTCTGCGGTGGGTAGGGAGCGTGGATGATGAACAAAAATAAAAACAATCAATGGAAAAAAAGAAATCTTCCAAGAGACCACATGTGGATAATGACTCTGAATCAGAAAATGATAGTGAAAACTTTCCATGATTTATTGTTCTCGAAGCAATAAGCAACAAAGCACTAACAGAAATATCTCCATTTAAAATCCAAAAAGCTGTATCAAATATAGTCATACCAAAAAATGTAAAAAAACTACAAAATGGGACATTACTAGTGGAAGTGGAAAAAAGATATATGCAGATACACTAATATGACAAAAAAAACTACAAGAAATAGAAATAAAATCTTACCCACACCAAACACTAAATTTCTCAAAGGGTGTAGTAAAAAGCAAGGAGCTCTCCCCATGCACTCTAGAGGAGATAAAAATAGAACTCCAAGCTCAAGGTGTTACAAATGTCAAAAGAATCACAATAAAGAAAAATGAAGTAGATACAAACCAACACCTACATTCTAACCTTCAACTCCCCCCAAATTCCGACAACAATTAAAATTAGATATGAAATTATAAAAGTAGAACAATACATACCAAACCCTCTTCAATGCTATAGATGCCACAAATTTGGGCATGACAGAGATTCCTGTCGAAACAAAAAAACATGTGGAAAATGTAGTGAGAAAGAACCAGAACATAAAGAAGAGAACTGTCCAAATGAGAGCCTATGCTCAAACTGTTTGGGAAACCACTCTGCCCTCTCAAAACAATGTAGTATCTACAAACAGGAAAAAGAAATAATCATAATAAAATACAAAAAAAATATATCTTTTTCAGAAGCACGAAAGGAAGTTAAAAATAACATAAAAGAAAACACCTATGCCTCCATGGTACAAAAAGCAAATAAAATAAACAATGAAGATAAAATAAAAGGTACAACTGAAATAACAAATTTATGTAAGGAATTAAAAGCTTTCCTTGAAGAATTAAAAACCTTTTTAATTGAACTTAAATCGGATCAAAATAAAAATAAAACTCAACAACCCAAATCAAACGGAATGAACCCAGAAGAAGGCAAAAAACTCTGGAAAGAAAACATAGAACAAAACTCCAGCGAACCCTCTTCTTCCCAAACCCAAACCAAGAAAATGAAAAATAAACAAAAGGACAAAAAAGTGACAACAGAACAAGAAAACACTCGATCAAGATCTAAATCAAAATCAAGAATCAATATATCAAATGAAAATAAATTTGAACCTATGGAATATATGGAAATAGAAGAGAAAGAATATAAACAAAATCCAAAACAAAACCCAAAATCTGAGTGAAGGACACCACAAGCAGTTGAAGACAAAGCTTCTAAAAACTCAAGAGATGGAAAAAAACTAGAGAGGACAAATGATATAAACTTAGAAGGTAACTTTACCCCCAAAAAATGAAAATATAACTATAGCACATAAGATCCTGCAATGGAACTGTCGTGGAATAAAATCTAATTACAATGACCTACTCATACTTATGTCACTACTGTATCCAGCCGTCATCTGCTTACAGGAAACTTTTTTACAAGAAAATGCCAACTTAAAAATTAAAAATTATAAACAATACCACTATAACCACAATACAGGACATAGAGCTAATGGAGGAGTGTCAATATTGATTAGAAATGACATACTGCAGAGTAAAGTACACATTAAAACTAAATTACAAGCAATAGCAACACATGTGACACTAGATAAAACCATCACAATTCTTTCCATTTATACACCCCCACAGGAACCAATAAATACAATAGAAATAAACAACTTGATGTTTCAAATAGTGTATATGTATGTGTATATGTGTTTATAGACATATATATGCATGTATGGATGTAGATATGAAAATATATAATCAGAAACAATCACAAGAAAAAGCAATCCAAAAAAATACAGTAGATTATGAAATCCAACAGCCTCCCAACCTTTTATACACTATAACCATCTTAAATTCATAAATAAATAAGGCTTCGGCATAAAATGACCCAAATAGGAGTTGACATGCCGTTAAATCCAATATCCATCCATTCCTTTCATATTCCATTTGTAAGGAGGAAGTTTCATTTGTACAGCTTCTTCCAAAGGAGAGCTACTTTGTGAAACAGACTCCCGAGAGGATATTTCTCTGGTCACTACAGTCTTGAGCTTTTCAAGATATACTACACCTAGCAGCAAGGCCTCTGATCAGGAGGTTTTGAGGAGTGTGGAACCACCTTTTAATTACTGCTGTAGTCAGGTCTGCCCTGACTTGGGGTGATAGCACCTGTTACGATCTCAGCTGTGGGCAAATAGTGAACCCCCCAAACAAAAACAAAACACAATGAAAGTATAAACATTTTTATAGTAAAAATACCTGCAATGCATTTTTTGAAAGAAAAAAAATAATGACCAGTAATAGATTTTTGCAAAAGAAATTACTAGTACTCTGAAATGACCTATAAGAAGTTGATATGCTGCTAAACAAATTTATACAACTTCACTTAGCAGATGTCTAACTTGAGTGGCCCTTGGGCCTTGTATTTGGTGACATTTCAAATATATATAATAAATATTTAAAAACTTTCTGAAAAACTAAAATCAAAATCGGTTAAATTAAAAGTATTTATAAATATCACATACAAAAATATATAAAAACAGATGTTTTTCCATATCTCATTATTATTGTTATTTTTTTCTATACTTTAGGCTAAAAGTTTAGGGGTCACTCTCAGGATTTCATAAGTTTCCTACCTTCTTTGATTTAATTAACTCCTACTAAGCATTGATGCTTAAACTATTTAACCTATTTGTACATGATGTCTAATTGTTTTAGAGAGTGGCTTACCTAAAATTTCAGATTGGCCAGTGCTAAGATTACCATTAGCCAAAAGTAGATTAGGCATCAAGGGCTAAAATTTTAAGGAAACTGTATACAGTAATGGATTAATATCATTATTGTTTTTAAGGTTTATCCCTTGATTTTATATTGAGTTAAGCTTTATCCCTTGTATTTAACATGAGTAAAGGTTTATCCCTTATTTTCTGTCTAGGATAGTGTTTCTAATATCTTTTAAACTCTGAAATTTTATTTACTGTTTATTTATTTTTCCTGAATAGGAGTAGGTAGGTTTGCCTATTATGCAGTTCACTCTTTCCTGGTTTTTTGATCAGGAGTAGAGGTTTATCCCCTGTTTACTGTTTAGGATTGAGTTTCCAAGTCCTAAAGTCTTCTCACTCTCTTTCACTCCCAGTAGGCCACCTTGCATTTTAGTGGCATTATTGCCTTGCTTGGGGGTGAATTGATTTAAAAATAAAAGATATGATAAAACCCTACCAAAAGAGAAAGTCTCTCTAGCCTGACATGAGCTCTTAAATTAGTTTTGAAAAAGGCATCCAACCTTGAGTTTTTACATGATTCCTTGAAATCAAGAGGGTAACCCAAAACTTTTGGTCTATAATATATACCGGGTGCGATGGATAAATTGTCATCTAAATTATGCAAAAAAAAGAAAATAACACTGAAATATAATTTTAACAGATATATTTACCAAAATTACACAAAAATATCTTGAAATGCGAAAGAGTAAATTTATTCAATAAAAATACCATTGGCTTCAACCACAACCTCCAGACAACTTTGGAATCTCCTGCAACTCTTCTGGATGGTTTCATTGTTTAAGTTGGTGAATGTTGCCCTAATCCTTGCCTTCAGTCCATCTTTGGTGTTACAAGCAGTTTTTTTGGTCTTTCACTCAACTGCACCCCACACATAATGATTAAGAGGTTTGCAATCTGGGCAGTTAGGTGGCCACATGTAAGGGGTGATATGGTTGCAGAAATTGTTTGACAGCCATGACTAGGTTTTTCTTCTTGTGTGGCATGGTGCAGAGTCCTGTTGTCAGACATATGGTCTTCCAATAGCCACCCTCTTGACTCAGGGCAGTACTACCTCCTCAAGGCATTTGATGTAGGTCTCCATGTTAAGTCTGAGGCCTTGTGGGAAGATAAATGGAGGCATAATGTTGACATCACTAGTGATTATTCCAAACACCTTCATAATCACCATTAGACTCCTCCAACTCTTTCCAAATCCTCTGCACTGTCCTCAGATTGACACCCAAACACTGAAATGTTTGTATTGGAGCTTCCAGTGCAAATGTCAAACAGTACAGTATGCCATTTCCAAATGTCTGATGGAGTGAATTGCATCATGGTCTTTTTTTTCTCATGGATGGTGCTCAACTGACCTTACTCTACTGTGCACTCATCAAAATAAAAACAAACAACGTGCATGAGTGAAATGAAACATATATAAAATGGCGACAATTTACTCATCGTACCCTGTATATGAGCATATTGAAATATTTTTGTATAATTATGAGTATATAAGTAAGTGTAGATGTAGTTTTCATGAATATATATGCAAGTGTGCAGGCACACTCGTTATTTATTTACTGGAACACATGATTATTTATATGTGTATATGATTGGACATGTCTATATGTAGAAAAGTCGATTCCGAAGAATTCAGTAGATTCTGGATGGCTGAGTTTTCCGCTTCTTCAGTAAGTGTCAAAATGTCTTTTAACTAAAAGGAGAAGGTCGCTGAATCTTTTCTCTTAGTAAAAAAAATTTTGTTTGCTTCTCTTATTCAGGTTTATGCAATTCTGTTTGTTCTTTGTTGAATACTAAAATGCATGATACAAAACCTAGTTTCTCTCTTTCACTCTTTCTCTCTCTCCCTTTCTATATCCCTCTTTCTTTCTTTCTCTCTCTCCCTCACACTCTCTCACTCTCTCTCTCACTCACTTTCTTTCTCTCCCCTCACTCAATCTCTCTCCCTTCACTCCTCACTTTCTCTCTCACTTCACTCTTTTTCTCTCCCCCTCACTCACTCTTTCTCTCTCCCCCTCACTCACTCTTTCTCTATACCTCGCTCTTTCTTTCTCTCTCTCTATCCCTCGCTCTTTCTTTCTCTCTCTCTATCCCTCGCTCTTTCTTTCTCTCTCTCTATCCCTCGCTCTTTCTTCCTCTCTCTCTCTATCCCTCGCTCTTTCTTCCTCTCTCTCTCTATCCATCGCTCTTTCTTCCTCTCTCTCTCTATCCCTCGCTCTTTCTTCCTCTCTCTCTCTATCCCTCGCTCTTTCTTCCTCTCTCTCTCTATCCCTCGCTCTTTCTTCCTCTCTCTCTCTATCCCTCGCTCTTTCTTCCTCTCTCTCTCTATCCCTCGCTCTTTCTTCCTCTCTCTCTCTATCCCTCGCTCTTTCTTCCTCTCTCTCTCTATCGCTCGCTCTTTCTTCCTCTCTCTCTCTATCGCTCGCTCTTTCTTCCTCTCTCTCTCTATCGCTCGCTCTTTCTTCCTCTCTCTCTCTATCGCTCGCTCTTTCTTCCTCTCTCTCTCTATCGCTCGCTCTTTCTTCCTCTCTCTCTCTATCGCTCGCTCTTTCTTCCTCTCTCTCTCTATCGCTCGCTCTTTCTTCCTCTCTCTCTCTATCGCTCGCTCTTTCTTCCTCTCTCTCTCTATCGCTCGCTCTTTCTTCCTCTCTCTCTCTATCGCTCGCTCTTTCTTCCTCTCTCTCTCTATCGCTCGCTCTTTCTTCCTCTCTCTCTCTATCGCTCGCTCTTTCTTCCTCTCTCTCTCTATCGCTCGCTCTTTCTTCCTCTCTCTCTCTATCGCTCGCTCTTTCTTCCTCTCTCTCTCTATCGCTCGCTCTTTCTTCCTCTCTCTCTCTATCGCTCGCTCTTTCTTCCTCTCTCTCTCTATCGCTCGCTCTTTCTTCCTCTCTCTCTCTATCGCTCGCTCTTTCTTCCTCTCTCTCTCTATCGCTCGCTCTTTCTTCCTCTCTCTCTCTATATCCCTCGCTCTTTCTTCCTCTCTCTCTCTATCCCTCGCTCTTTCTTCCTCTCTCTCTCTCTCTATCCCTCGCTCTTTCTTCCTCTCTCTCTCTCTCTCTATCCCTCGCTCTTTCTTCCTCTCTCTCTCTCTCTATCCCTCGCTCTTTCTTCCTCTCTCTCTCTCTATCCCTCGCTCTTTCTTCCTCTCTCTCTCTCTCTATCCCTCGCTCTTTCTTCCTCTCTCTCTCTCTCTATCCCTCGCTCTTTCTTCCTCTCTCTCTCTCTCTATCCCTCGCTCTTTCTTCCTCTCTCTCTCTCTCTATCCCTCGCTCTTTCTTCCTCTCTCTCTCTCTCTATCCCTCGCTCTTTCTTCCTCTCTCTCTCTATCCCTAGCTCTTTCTTCCTCTCTCTCTCTCTATCCCTCGCTCTTTCTTCCTCTCTCTCTCTCTATCCCTCGCTCTTTCTTTCTCTCGCTCGATCTCTCTCTCTATCCCTCGCTCTCTCTCTCTATCCCTCGCTCTCTCTCTCTATCCCTCGCTCTCTTTCTCTCTCTCTTGCTTTCTTTCTCTCTCCCTTTCTCTATCCCTCGCTCTTTCTTTCTTTCTTTTTCTTTCTTTCTCCCTCACTCTCTCCGCCTCCCTCACTCTCTCCGCCTCCCTCACTCTTTCTCTCCCTCACCTCACTCTTTCTCTCCCTCACCTCACTCTTTCTCTCCCTCACCTCACTCTTTTTTCTTTCTTTCTGTCACTCTCTCTCCCTCTCCCTTTCTTTTTTCCTAAATAAATGTCACTCAGACATGTATCCCCATTGATGAACAAATGCAACATAAAACTGAGAAACACTGAAGAGCATATTATCTTAAACCTTGTAATAAAAACAAAGACAAGGATCTTCTTCATTAGGTTTCTCTCTGCCTCTCTTGCCTTGTGAATGTCAAATTCTCCATGTCTTCTTTTCTCATTATGTGTCCCAAAAATTTCAAGTATAAATATTCTTTTTTATTACTTACTTCCTCATTACTCATGTTTTGTCCATGGTATTCTCAGCTTCCTTCTGTAGAATCACATCACTGTTGTCTCAGGTCTTCTCTTCATCTGTGAGCAAACTGTCCAGCATTCACTGCCATATCAGATGATTGATATTATATAGCAGTTCAGCACTTTTTTCTTTGTTTCTAATAACAGTTTCATAATACAGTGGGACCTTAGTTCATGAATCTATTAGGTTGGTGCAAAAATAATATCGGTTTTTGACGTATTTTTTAACGTCAAAAACCGATATTATTTTTGCACCAACCTAATAATTAGTTCCTGAAGGCTGTTTGTGACCTGAAATGTCTGTAAACCAAAACTATCCCCCACCCTAGGAATCAATATAAGATGGATTAATCCATTCCTGGATCCCAGATGATTGCAATCACCTTGCTTTTTCACAAATGATACCCACATAAACATTGTCACCAGCTAACAGTTTTTTGTGTATCCAAATCAGCAGACATTTTCTCCACTTCTTCAATCTTCTGAATCTTCAATTGTCACTCATCTTGCAACATCAGCTCCCTTTATATCTCTTTATTTTTGAATGTAGTACAGATCTGTGATTTTTACAAGTAGTAAGATTGGAGATTTTTTTTATTGGTATCACCCAATGCAAGACAGTAAAGCCACTGACATAGAAAGGGTTAGTGGGTAGGGAAGAATTAGAAACATAACCATTAATAATGAGTAAGAAAAGAAAAGAGTAATTAGGAGTGTAGATAGCAATTAACATTGCATTTAAATTTTTGTAGATTAAAGTTGGCTAGAAAGTATGGAGATGGAAGGGAATTCCACAAGTGAGAAGTGTGAGAAAAGAAACTGTTAGCATAGAATATATGGCTACATATAGCCAGCTTAACTGTCAATTGATGAGATCTTGATGCCAATTTAGTACTTGCTTAAATCCAAAAAGTCTATGTACCATAGCAAAGAGATCATATGAACAATTACCATGAAAGTATTTATAGAAAAGGTACAGAGAAGCAACTTTTTGGTGGTGGGAAAGTGACTGAAGCTGAGATGCCAGATCAGGACTAATAATATTGCTGATTCTTGTTTGGATTTTATCAAGCAGCTCAGGGTAAATAGCAAGAGCACCAGACCTCATGTGGCAGCAATATTCTAAGCATGGACAAATGGTGGACTTATAGATATGTATAATAGATTCTGGAGAGAAAAATTTTTATGTTTGGCTATGATTTCTTTCTTCACTTCTGTAATGGTTCTGGTCATTTTTTTTTTTTTTTCACTTTTGCTGCTCTTAGCATCATCCTTCTTTGGCTACATTGTGCCTTACTTAATCTCTATATATAAAGCAGAGGATGTCTGTCTGACTGTGTGATACCATTTCACACAAGATCCATCCAACTGATTTTGACCAAACTTAGCACATACATTGTACAACATAAGAGATAGGTTCTTAGCGTCAAAAATCAATAATAAATAAAGTTGATCAAAAATCAACAAATTTTGCCAATTTGTTCAAACTTGGTATGTAGGTTACTTACATCATAACAAGCTCAGTGATATCTCATCTTTATTTTTACACCATTGCGTTTAGAGAAAAACCATGAAAAACGAAAAATCAATTGACTTACCTGCCAACATGGCTGCCTTCTTCTGTTTCCTTGTAATTATTTATTGTACTATGTACAAATGTGGCACAAGTCGGTTCCTTTCACCAAAACAACACATCCATTACATACCATTCTTACTACATCCACCAAAATGCCTCAGAGACTCTATGAAGTTTTAACTAGTCCCCATATATACAATTCATTGTCTGTGGGGGGAGGGGAATAAAATAACATCTAAAAACCCCAATGAATATTTACAATGAATAAAAATCTATATACAAGAAACTAAACAAAAATATTGTTAGTAGAAAACCCCCCACAGCCCTAACTGTGGTAGAAACATCAGTTAACTGGACAAAATCAATGCGGGACTTGAAAAAAAATATATAAAACATTCGTACAATCCATGCACTCGCTACAAACACACACTCAATCAGACACAACAACGAATACGAAAGACACACTTGAAATGAAAGGTGCCCCGCACCCACCAGAGAACTGATATCACTAACCACCTAACGATGGGAGGGATGGGGAATTAAACAAAAGAAAAAAATAGGGTCAGAAATAAAAGGGGGCCAATGAGCATACACACCCAAGCTAAGTTAAACTGAAAAAAAAAAGAAAAAGGTAACTAAAACAAAACCGACCTAAACTAACCTATACATGGGAGGGGTTGCCAATGTTCACCCCAGCAATCCCAAAATTCTTAAAGTCTAACCGGCCTCAAAAAGCCACTCCAAGTCAGCACCTTTCACTCTGCAGAGACGCGCAAGACTCACCCACCTTTCGCCAAATTCCAATGGATGGAGTCACGTCCTTTCCGTCCTGATCTTGACTTTAAGCTGATGCTTAAAGAACAAGATCAGTTGGGAAGAGGTAAACTTCTCGTCCCCATGAAATTCCTTCTGCTGCGTTGTCCATATCACGACTCGCATAACCCCCAGTAAGCAAAGGAACACATAGTGCTCAGCCTTAGTCAACGGCAGTACTATATTGCTACAGACGGAACTGGCCTTGAGGACAAAGAACTTTCCGTGCAGCATGCGAACTATGAGATCTTCAACGAACTTGCACAACGGAGCTACGACACTACAATGAAAGAAGGCATGACCTAGGGTCTCCACCTCCCCACTGCAGCAAACGCAGTTTGGCGACTTTGCCAAACCCGCTGCGCGAAGTCTTTTGGCGACCCAGAGGGCCCCTTGAATCACCAGCCAGGTGAGTGATGCCTCAGGGTTAGTGAGACATTTCAACCCAGGCGCCCAAGGCCATATACAGCGAACCTCCTGCTTCGTCAGACCGAGCTCGCCAATCAGATCATCTTGAACGTTCCCCCTAACTAACACCTGATATAATGCCTTATGAGACAATGTCAGAGAGGCCATCCTTTGCCCATAAGAGTCGCTTGAAGGCCATCTGACATTCACGATAGAGCCCTCGACTCGAAGATTACGGCCGGCCTCCTCCTCACACAAGTGCACATTTCTCAAGGATGGAAAATGTTTATGGACGTCTTCCTTCCAGAATTCGCCGTTCTCATCCAGTTGCATAAGTAATGCGAAGCATATGTCGATGAGTGTCAATGCAAGGCACCCCCAGACCACTATCAGAGAGATGGCGGTAACAGATCTCGCGACTAACCATGGCAGCCCTGCGGCCCCACAAGGAGAACAAGAGCCTTACTAAAGCCAATAAAGTGTTAGACGGGAGTGGAAGCATGGAGAGTCGGTAAAGGAGAATCGGGTAGATGTGCGATGAACATACTTCCACCCTCCCCTTCAAGGAAAGATTCCTCCGAGTCCACAGACGTACTGCGAGCTCAGCCTTCACTTGCACCTCCGACCAAATCATTTCCAAAAGGAGGTTGGGACCGAACCAGACACCGGGTATCTTGACCAGCCCGTTCGTCCAGAGGAAAGGTCCGGGAAGAGAAACTCCCCTCCACAAACCCAACCGCAAGCCAACAGACTTATCACGGTTGATCTTGGCCCCTGCCACCATCTCATAACCCTTGATTTCTTTGCCGACTTCGTTAATTTCGGCCCTACTCGACACCAGAACCAAAACGTCAACAGCATAGGCGGAGTACCTGGCCGAGGTGGTAGCACCAGGTAAGGAAATTCCGTGAAGGACCGGATTCGTCTTCAACTTACGCAGGAAAGGTTCCAACGCAAGAACGTAAAGCAATGGAGACAGCGGACAACCTTGATGAATGGAGCGAGACAAAATGAAAGGTTTCGATCTTAACCCATTCACTTCTACCAGCGCACCAGAGGACGCATACAGCAGTCGGATCCAAGTGCGAAAGTCCTGCCTGAAACCGGTGGCCGAAAGGACAGCCTCCAGAAACTGATGGTCAACCCTATCGAAAGCCTTGGACTGATCTAAATTGATCAGCACGGCATCACTGTCGACTTTCTCGATGATCAAGTGTACCAAATGAAGGTTGTCCCGAATAGTCCTGCCCTTCCCAGCACAAGTCTGTTCGGGGCCAATCAGACTAGAGAGGACAACCTGCAAACGGTCAGCTAAGACCTTGGCTAAAATCTTCAACTCTGTGTTTAACATCGTCAAAGGCCGATAATTATCTACCTCATCCCCACCATCTTTCTTCTTGCAAAGCAACTTGATCAAACCCCCGGTGAAGCGTTGAGGAATAGACCCCTGCCTCATCCAGTTGTTGAAAATCAGTGCCAGCAAGGGGACAAAGACGGACGACTGCCTCAAGTACATTCCATAGGGAAGACCATCTAATCCCGGAGTCTTGTCCAGGCCAACCTCCTTCAGCGCATCCCAGATCTTAGACTCTGTTATGGGACCCTCGCACCCAGCCGCTTCAGCCGCCTTAAGGCGGGGAAAGTTGGCTAAATAGGTGTCGAACTGAGCAGGGCTCAGACCGGGCTCCCTGGTAAAAAGCTCCTGAAAGTAGTCACGAAAAGCCTCGCAAATGCCGCGTCTGTAGTCACAGTCCGCTTGTCCGGCAATGTGATGCTCGCGATATGCCGACTAGATGCCCTACGAGCTTCCTCTGAACGCAATGAAGCGGCCATATTCGTAGCCTCGCAAGACATTCTTTTTATCCTAGCCCTAACTACTAGAGCTTGATCCTTCTTGATAAGCAAGGAGGCCAGCTCCGCCTTAGCTAAGGCTACGTCCCCACTATCACGGGATTTTATCGCCCGATCTACCTTGGCCTCAAGAGACTTTTGCGCTGCTAGCCCTGCTAGATTGAGTCGTCGACTAAAATCAGCAGCAAAAGACCTAAGTTTGGATTTCAAAGAGCCCGATCACTTATTCCCAACCACAGCCCAGACATTTCCTGCTATAACATTAGTAAAAGCTGGTCCCGGAAATCTTGCTCACCAAATAATGATGAGTTTAATTTCCAGTAACCAGCCATCTTAACCCTAGGCTTATCTAAGTTTACCCGAACCTGGACAAGCCTATGATCTGAGTAAACTATAAAATGGAAACTTGGACATTCTAAGAGCCCTACTTCAACTCTCTTAACTAGAACTCGGTTGATGTAGCTTGCGCTAACCACCGTATCCGAGCTGCCGCCCCTAGTCCATGCTACCTCCCAGGGGTGCTCATTTCGGTACTTATCGACAAGATCAAACCCATTGATAAAGGCCCAAAACGATTTCACATCCGGATTGTAAGTACCCGGTTTTTGCCCTATACGATCTATATCGGAATCAAGGACGGCATTCCAATCACCCGCTAGAACTACCGAACGAGAAGTCGTCAAAAACGCCTTGATCTGCCGAAACAAACCAGGCTGCTGCATGTGATCATTGGGCGCATAAACCCCAATGAGATGAAGAGCCTTATCCTTTATGGTAACATCCAGCATGCAAAGCCTGCCCGCTGGATCTGCGAAGACAAGAGCACACACCGCATCCAGAGACTTGCTCACCAGCCAGGAAACACCCCTCGAGCGTCCATCAAAACATGCTGAATAGAGGACGAACCTCTTAGACAGAATGTCCTCATGATCGCGAGATAAAAAACGGGTCTCCTGCATACAACAAACATCCACCCCAAGGCACTGAAGGTCGCCCTTCGAGACTCCGTCCTCAGGCCCCAGACATTCAGACTTGCTAACCAGAGAGCCATTATCAGACCTAATTAGGGTTGGGACACTGACTTGAACATGGCCGGGGTAAGGATACCAACAGCCTCTCCCATCGACCCGTGGCCCATCTCATTGTTGATGGAGCCGTTTTGCGAGAGACCGCCTATATCCCATGGAAAGGTCAATTTTAGTGATCTATAAAGGGAGGGGTGAACTAAAACTGGGACCCTCCCTGCACAAAATTTTTGCAAATGATTCAGTTCATTACTTTTGGTAATGGCAATTGGAGGAGACATTTTATAAGAACAAATCGCCTCCTCCGACATGGCCCATGCCTGACGAGCTCCAGTTCCTGTTCTTAATACAGTTAGAACTCTCTGGGCTTTGGGAAAGTTATTAGGGTCTTCCACATCCTTGTCTGCATATTGCCTTATTGAGAGGAGGTACTTTAAATCTTTTATTCAATTTCCGTAGTCTCTGGCCCTTTCAGCCTGGGCCGGGGAAATTCTGCAGGCATCCTCTCCTGTGTAGTAAATGTGTTTAGCCGTTTTTTTCTTTTTTTCTTTTGAGTCCTGTGTAGGACTTCTCTGCCTTTTTGGTGTGGGAGGGTTTTTAATGGGGGCAGGACTGGGAGTATGAAGAGGGATATATTGGGATTTATGTTTGTACAGGCTGGGATCTCTACTGAGGGGAACAGCTTTAATGGGAGATGATAAAGGGGTGGAATGTTTCTGTGGGGAAGGATGTTTTGGAGTCGCAGGTGGGGACAAGGTAGATGGCGAAATTATACTAATGAGTACCCTTTACCATTTTGCGCCATTCTAATTCAACTTTTTCTGATCAACAAACTGGGTATGACTCCTAGTAATTTATAAAAAAAAAAAAAAGAAAAAACATTTTTTCCAATAAATTAAAATTTTCACATGATACCACATCAACTGCCACCAAATTCTTATATCTTTTTTTATGCTCCATGTCCCTACAGGACTTGGAGGATCAAGTCTCCCATATCTTCCAGTCTTTTGTTGCCCTTAGCAAAATCATCTTCCGGTCTTTTATTGCCCTTAGCAAAATCATCTTGCTGTCTTTTGTTGCCCTTTGCAAAATCATCTTGCTGTCTTTTGTTGCCCTTTGCAAAATCATCTTGCTGTCTTTTGTTGCCCTTTGCAAAATCATCTTGCTGTCTTTTGTTGCCCTTTGCAAAATCATCTTGCTGTCTTTTGTTGCCCTTTGCAAAATCATCTTGCTGTCTTTTGTTGCCCTTTGCAAAATCATCTTGCGGTCTTTTGTTACCCTTTCCAAAATCATGTTCCGGTCTTTTGTTGCCCTTAGCAAAATCATCTTTCGGTCTTTTGTTGCCCTTAGCAAAATCATCTTCCCTGTTTTATCATCCTTTTACACAAGCTCATATTCACTGTTTCTCCTCAGTCCCTCTAGTCTTCCATATGTCCTGTATGTGTCACATTTTCTACATCTTTTTCCCTCATAACATGTCCATGAAATCTCAATTGTATCATTTTTCTACCATTTTCCTTAAAATTTTCCTTTTTGCATGCATGCAGCATTCATTGATTTTTGCCATACCACACTGAATAACAAGATCAGAGACACAAAACACCATTTTCTTTTTTGGTTATGATTTCTTTCTTTACTTCTTTCATGGTTTTGGTCATTTTTCTTTTTAATTTTCTGCCATTATTATTATCATCCATTTTGGTCCCATGTTGCCTTATTTAACAATTTTATAAAAAAGAAAATCACAAACAATGAAATTCAAGAGAAGGCAGGGTGAAAGCTACACTGCAACTGGTGCACCCCCCACTGATACTCCTGGCTTGCATAGTCATTACCAGTGATATTTTTTGCTTGGAAAATTGGTTCATGATGAGAGGAATTGGTGACCTGAGGTTCCACTATACTTTGTTTAGTTTTTGAAAAGATACTATTCTGATATATACACAAGTAGAACATAGACAGATATTAACGAATATAAAGGAATAGTAGGTTAATTTTTTTATGCATTTTCACTTCTTTTCATTAAAGGATAAATTGATTCAAGAATATGCAGAAATTGTATTATTGATTTTAGTGCTTTTAACAATTCACTTCCAGTATATCAACATTGTCAAAATTGTTCAATGCCAAATCATTTAAAGCTGCCAGTAAGCATCTTTATTACAATTCAATCAGGTCCTGCTGATTTGTTCTTGTGCTGATTTCACTTCAGACTTTAATATTTCTGGTCTTTCCATATTTTTGTATTGCAGGATGGTCATTTTCATCATGTAAGGGTTCTCTAATGTATTTATTCCTGAAGTATTTTTCTTTTTTCTATTATACATGCCCTGTTCTTGGATTTTATGCATGCTGTTTCCAAGCAAGTCTTTTGTCCTATTAGTTTTCTTATTCTTTTATGTATATCTGCTTTTTTTCTATTAGTGTACAATTTTCATTGAGTCATTCCTCTTTTGTTTGCCTGCCTCCATTTGTTCCTAATTTCTTGTGCAATGTCCTATATTCTGTGCCATGTCTTGGCATTGTTTGCTGTCTCCCTTTCATCATGTTGTAGAGTAGGTCTCTGCATACTTACTGTTCTTTTCTATTACTGTGACAATGGACTGCACCTACTTATAAATATGGCAAGTAGTCACATTAGAAGAGGATTTGAGTGGTACTTGATTTATGCACATATTTTTGTTCTATCTATGAGTATTTAATAAACCTCTTCTACTTTGTTTCCTCTACCTAGTCTTCTTTTCTTTTGGTGCTCTCTCTATGGCCTTCTTAATGCTGGGTTATTTTGAAAAAGACAACGTGACAACACATGTCAAGAATTTCATCTGTCATCCATTTCTTTTTTTCTTAGTCTAGTTTTCGTTGAGATGATCTCGGTTGCTGATATTACTAAACCTTCTCTTAATGTGTCCCACTTTGAATTTCCATTCTTTTTTAGTTCATTATACCTGCTTTTAACACTGTCTATATATTTCTCCTTCACTATAGATCATTCAGGAGCCTGTTGTATTGCAATTAAAGTGCTGCGTTGTTCCTCTTCAATTAGCTTTATTCTAGCCAGGTGTTCACTACTATCGATTGATCATTTTTTCTCCATGTTCATTATGAATTAATAGTTCAGATTTACTAACAATTTCACCATCTCTGTCCTTCCATATTTTGATTTTCAGGCCTTCCAAAACAATTTTCATCTCCTGTGAGTTATATTAAGCCTTTGAGTTATCTAGAATATGGTAAAATTTTTCCATTTCTTTTTCCATACTTTGAATTGTTAGTGCGTATGCAGCCACCATGGATATGCTAAAGGGCATTTGTTTGAATTTAACTATAGGGTTACAAGGATACTATATATATATATATATATATATATATATATATATATATATATATATATAGTCTTAAGGTGTGCTATATTTATGGGATAAAGTGCTCAATATCAGAGATAGAGCGTGTGTAAATATAAAAGTGAACATAGAAGTCAACACTTAGAGGCGACTGTCGGTTTCATGCTATATGCAATCGTCAGGCCACATGTGCTGTTATTTTTCTCGGCTATTTATATATATATGGGTCAATGGTGCATTGTGGGTATTCTGTTATGGCGGTTATTTTACCGGAAGTCATTTATTTATTTATTTGGGTTAAATTATTTTGCTTGTTTTTATTTATTTTTATTTTTTGTTTCTTATTTTATTTATTTTTTTTTTTTATTTACTATTTGTGAAAGATGTTTTAAAAATGCGAACAGTACAATGCTTTCTAAGTATGTCTGGGGAATTAAAAACAAAACGCATATCACACCAAAAATATCTTGGAAAATAAGGAAAAGATCATCAGCCTACAACAATCAATCAAAAACTTGCAAACTTTGCTTGGAGGAAAAAATAGCTATCATTACTTTTCCAGACAAAAATAAATTATTAAATAAAAGATCCGAGCTCATCTCAAAATGCAAACATGAAAACAAATTTTTACTACGTTACTTAAAAATTGAAAACGGAAAAAACAAAATAAAAACAAATAAACAAAATAACAATAAAATAAGCAAAATTAATTAATCCAAACAAATTACCTAATCACACCTGTTAGAATAGATGAAATAGAATAATAATTATAATAATAAAAACAAAAAGAAACAAACCCAAATAAATAAAATCATAAACAAATTAGCAAACCATTGACCAAAATATTAGACTAAAAAATCGAACCAAAAAATCGGACGAAAAAAATACCTATAACTGTTATATAAGGATAAAAAAAATAAATAAAAAATAAAATAAAAATAAAAAATAATAATAAAAATAAAGAAATAAATACAAAAAAATTGAAAAACTGAAAAGAGAAAATATACAAGTAAAATAAATTGACCTAAATTCATCCAAGTAAATAAACAAACCAATCCCGATAAAGTTACCGTTAAAAAAAAAAAACAAATAAAGATAATCAACCCAAATAAACACAAATTAAAAACTGTTCCTGTCAAAATAATAGTTAGAACAAACTACAACAATCAACCCCAAAATCGAATAAATACCTTTAATTAAATTCTCAAAAACAAAACAAAACAAAACAAGACAGTGGAGATCTTGGAGAGGGGAATTAACAGGAGATAACTGATAACTGACATCCATTAAACATGGCACGTGGAACTAGAACAGTCTACCCTAGTGTGCGAAATAAAGGGTTCATTTCGACACTCCAACCACCTGAAGAAGGCCAGAGCGTACAACGGCCGAAATGTTGTAATAATATGGCGACAAAGATGAGGACAATAGTCCAAATAATGTAAATAGTGTACATAATACCTCATCTCAGAAATATAGACAGATACTAAAACAGCATGCAAATGGCCAATGGTATGTTAAACTCTACAAACTATCAAATAAAACAATTTTACATACTTTTCTTGCTTATATTGTGAGGTTGTTTTTGGAAGTGGTGCTGTAGATGTAATCTGCACTGAGAGCAGTTGTTTGCAATAAACAAGTGACCTTGACTACATATTAAACAACCTAAATCATTGAGATGGGGAGGTATCTCTTACTTTCTCAGTGTCTGAATTGTTCACATGAAGAAGGCTGTAGAATGGATCAGCCAAAACATTCTGGTAGTATAAGCAACATAGTGAGAGTCTGAAAAACTTTTTTGAATGATTTGGCTTACTTTTCAAATGTTTAATAAACAGTTTTATAATATAGACCTTTATCGCACCCGGCCGGAAGTTACTACCGGCTACTCAAATGTATAAAAGCGTCACCATGGAAAACAGAATGAATGCCGTTAACTTCCGGTGACTCAGCGTTTTTCAGACAATGACTCACACAAACTCAAGACAAACAAAACATTTACATACACGAGCCTTCCTAACCAAAAATAATTACCAGAAACTACTTTATATGCACATGGTGTCCGAATGAAACCCATGTGTACAGTCAAAAAGTAGAAGGTAATTTTCAGTCATCACCCCAAAGATATCACTAACCGGCTACATTGCCGACCTCAGCCTATATAAACACAGCCGATTTCTTCCACAAGATATCTCTCTCGGCGGATTTTGGCCTCGGGGCTGAGCGACGAGCTCCCCCTCTCACCTTTGCTGACCACATGAAGCAGCCAGCAGCAGCAGCAGGCTGACCCGACTTCAGCAGCAGGCCGACCTGACTTCAGCAGCAGGCCGACCGCGTCAACCCTCTCTCTCTCTTCTTAAGTGCCAACGAGCTGTCACCATGGACCTTGAACATCGCTGTTCCATTTGCCCTACCTCCAAGCCGTCGCTTTGAAACCTGACAATGCTCCTTCAACTGACGCACCCTAAGTACACGACCGAACTCCAGCAAACAATTATCTGTACATACTTTTGTCAGATTACTAAATAAAATTTGGCTTAAACTTTTACATCCTCGCCTTTGTTGTCCTTGCTTCGATCGTATTACCCTACATTATTTTTCTGTTTGCGGGGTTAACAGGCACCTGCTTAACTCCGTAACACCTTGCTTAAAGTGCTCATTATTTCAGCAACTTCCTGACAAATTGACCTCAACCACTTATTTATTGTATAGGTGATATCTTCTTCATATTATCTTGCTACTTTATATGTTAAAAAATCTATTACATTCCACAATTATTCTTCTTATAGGTTGCAAATCACCTCTTAAAGCTTTTATCATGTTTTCCTACTTTTCACTGGCACCAGATATTTGACTGTATCTCAAAACATATTCCTTCATAGTTTGGTTTAATATGAGTTCTATTCTCTTCTCATCATTCACTCCACCTGCATATATAACTCTGTTTGCCCATCCCAATGAGTTTTTTTTGCATATGCCTAAAATATTCTCCCCTTTCAGTTGTGATGCCCAGCTCACATACATATATCTGAATCCAAACTTTCTGACTGGTCAATTTAGTATTGTGTGGAGTTTTTTAAAGAATGGTATTCTCTATATGCATTTTGAATGAAAGATGAAAGAAAATTTGCAACTTACTTTGTCAATTGACCTGGATATGAAAAAATAAATGTACACTTTCTTTTGCTATTGATATGTCCTGGAAAGGGATATATTTGATTGAAGTAGCTAAGTGGTTTAAGCTACTGTAACCGAGTAGAACAATCTAGCTGGTAGCAGTAAAGGAACTGGTACTCGTCGTAGTCAATAGGCGTAGACCAATAAGATAGCTAATGGCGTAGTCCAATGGGCGTCCTCCTATACCTCTACATCAGCCTGTATTTATGGCTGACACCAGTATATTCCTGTGAGGTGGAACACAGGTGTATGCATATTCATTACATCAGCTATCCACTTGACCCTTCCTCTCATAGACTACTAAGCCAGTGGATCCTATATAAATACTTGTTGCAAAATGAAATTCTTGCATTTGCCTTGAAACACGTTGGCTAAGATAATTTATTCATATTGTACTTTTACTGATAGTATATCTTAAATTTTTACATAATTCCTCTTAAGCAATGCCTACTTACCAAAAGTCGAATAATTTGACCAACTAGAATATTCCTCTGTACATTGTTACATGTGTGCTGGTTTTTCATGTTTAAGAAATTAAATAAATTGCTCGTAATTTAATTTAATAATTTAATTTCTTTCTTAATTTCTTTCTTGTTATGTGCAACTTATACGAAGTTAAAACGCAAAAAGTAGCAGTGGATACATGATTAACCATTACTACCTAAATTCGTGCACTCAAATCCTATGTGCTCTGAGTTTAACTCTATACTTTGACCCCACCTCTGCCTGCACTTTGACGTTTTATTTACTGTTATTTTAATTCTTTGATATATTACTGGGGAGAAATGGTCACCTGTTTGTTTATTTTTTTGCTTTTTTTTTTTAATCGGTTTCACCCCCAAGAAAGGCAGTAAAGATACTAAGACAAAAGGAGTTACTTTACTGGTTGTGAAAGAATTAGAAAATGTGAGGAGTGAGAATGCTAGAAGGTGTATTCTGGAAGACAGTAGATAGTGATTGACATTGCATTTAAATTTTTGAGGATTAAAGTTTATGGAAAAGCATGGAGCTGAAAGAGAGTCCCTCAAGTAAGAAGTGAAAGAAAGAAACTGTTATCATAGAACTTATGGTTACATCTCACCATTTCAACTGTAAATTTTCCTTCCCCACCCCAAATTACCATTTGGTTTCCTAGAGGATCAACATATACACACATACACATATACTGTGAAACTTTGACTTAGGAACACCTCCACTTATGAAAAACTTGCCATATGAACAAAAATTTGTTGTCAAAAAATTCATTTCCCCTAAAGAATTAATTTTGACTTAAGAAATTAAGAATGGGTTTCTCACCAATGCATTTCAAACTGCACATTTGATATAAATGTACGAAAAATACTTTTTAATCTTATCTAAACATATTGTATTTTATATTTTTGTTTTTTTATATATTATTATACATTTTATATATAATAATATAATATCATAGTATTATAATTTAGAATACTTTCTTATACTGTATTTTTATACTGTACTCTACTAAATATTTACAGATATATTTTATACTGTATTTTTTATTATATTTTTATATACAGTGTACATTATTACAATGTATTTTATATGCTGTACTATATCATATTATGATACAGTACATATTTCTATAGAGTTCCCTGCCCTGTCGGCTGGGGCTTTAGAATACGCCAACTGCACCTCTGTAGAGGGGTAAGATCCCCCCAATGAGGCGTCCTGAGTATGACGTTGAACTGCATCCAACAGCAAGGCCTCTGATCAGGAGGTTTTGAGGAGCGTGGAACCACCTCTTAATTGCTGGTGTTCCCAGGTCCACCTTGACCCGGGGTGGTAGCACCTGTTAGGGTCCCAACTATGGGCAAATAGTGAACTCCTAGTTTTTCCAAGTCTAACTCACGTCCTGGGTATGACGGTAAACTACATCCGCGTCCTGGGTATGGCGATAAACTACATCCAACAGCAAGGTCTCAGATAATGTTTTCGGAAAAATAATGTTGCCAGATATAAGTTTTTGAAACAATAGTGTTGCCAGCTATACATTTTTTATTCCATACAAAATAGGCATTTAAAATTCATATAAACTGGATTTGGCATTAAATAACCCACAGTGGTTGATATGCCATAAAACCCAAACAAACAATCTATAGAGTTCCATCATACTAGATGTAGTGTGATGATACAACCATTACATCATCCCGTTCAG